>CAKAKR010060519.1:0-36127 GCA_916700685.1 Adelosebastes latens | reverse complement strand
CTGCCGTTGTTTCAGCCAGTCACCACGCCATAAAGAACCACCTCTCACTCTGCTGCTGTGCTAAATGACGTCTCCGACATTGTAATGCTCGCCGGCTGTCCTTCGCCAGACGATTCAAACGACCGCTAAAAGCCCGGGGGAAGGAAAAAAAAAGGGCCAAAATGCAAAATTGATGGAAATGACATTAGATTCAGCTCATGCTCCTCACTGTGTAAATTATGCCCCAAAATGGACTCTCTGGCCCGACTGTTGGCTCCAATTTGTTAGGCCATACCTCACGGTGGCTCGTCTTGCCCTTCCCCTCTCCCTTTAATCCAATCAGAGCCACACTGGATGTTATTTATTTGTTTATTTATTTATTTTCGAAGGATGTAACCGATTCTTATCAGGGTAGAAGTGGGGCCTTCTTCCTGGTGAAACGGTGACTAACGTCCAGCCATCGATCCGTCAGTTCGTCTGCGGTGGCGGGTGATGCTTCTGGTGATAGACGACAGGGTGTGTGTTTATATGTACGAGTGTGTATACTTCATGTAGTGGAGTCAACAGTGCAGATATGGGTGTGTTTTTCAGTCTTGTGATTGAACATCAACAATAAACAGGCTCATAGGAATGTTATTTTGAGCTGATTTCATGTCTGACATTGTTTTGTTTTATTTTTAGTAATGAACATTTTTGGACCCCCTTGCCCTGTAATGTTCATGATCATAAAAGCATCGGCAAAATGCCTAAAATGTAAATCTACAACATTTCAGTGCTCCCGTTTAAAGATGTTTGTTATGCATTTCAGTTCCAGGTCTATTAGCTCTACAGTAAATTATGATTCATGATCTCAGCGCCGGCTTTAATAATTCAAACTTCTCTGAGTTTCTGAGTGCATGTTGTTCAGTCTTCTTTAGTCCGTCATTCATTTTGTCATTTTTGGCCTGGATCACTCTTTGATTTTGTCTTGCAGGAGACATCTTCGGTTAAACAGGGATAAGGCTGCTATTCTATGGCATTCCATTCTATTCTAACTGCAACAGCGATGCTGGTATTGGTTTCACCTTGTCTGTGTGTGTGTAACCGGTGGACTTCTGCGTTGTGTTGGTCAGATAGTAAATACGCCGTGACACTTGGATCTCTTTATGGTTGACCTCTGTTTATTCTGACAGCTGAGCTGTGGCAAAATAACCATTGAATAAAACCAAATATACAGTAAAATATAGCGGATAAACAAACAGAACCTCCATGTTAAATGTCAATTTGGAGTTTCTCCCAGTCAAAATAAACTGTAACCAGATCAGTTTTGTATAATTATAACAACCAGAGAAGATTTAGAGGTACATAATGACCCCGTTACATATGTGTCATCACGGCAAAATGTGATCTTGGAAACACCTAGTGTAGCAGGAACTACAGCAGAACAGGTTTGCCAGGTGTTTGTTCTGTCTGTCTGTCTGTGGACAGATTTTGTCACCGCGATAGCGTCACAAACGTGCGAGACGCAGTCATGAAACTTTAAAGGTGTGTACTTGAGATCAAAATGAAGGCACTGAAGCGTCAAACATGAAGCTTGGCAGTATAAAGAGATCTGGGTACAGTGTTGGAGGTGGGGTTCAAAGTTGCTCAGTGGCGCATGAAGCAAAAAAAGTTTGACTTCCGAGTATAAAACAACCGAAATCTTCCGGTGATCTATCGCATCCATTGGGCCCATAGAGCAGGTGCACTCCTTTAACCCCGCCTCCCAGCCCTCGGCCTCGGCCTCATTCACATGAATGGAGGAAGGAAAATAACTCTTGTTTAGCTGATTTACGGACGTCTCTTTCCCAATGTACAGACACGGAAGTTGTAATTCCACCGTTTGGACACTACGAAAATTTGCTTCAAAGCTCGGCGTTCTTCCTGGGGGCTTGGCAGGAAGTGGGGAAGGGGTCATTGGCCCCCACCACTTTACGCCCCTGGCGCGATTTGGCATCGCGGCTGGTGTGATCCCATCGCAATATGGTCCCTAGTTTCATTATTGTCAACAAGAAAATAAACCAACTACGGAAAAATGGCCATCTCTCATCTTAAGAGTTAATTATCTCATCATCTTGTTTTCTCAAGATAATGGGTTGAATATCTAAATAATGTGATAATAATTATCTCGAGATAGCAGAATATAACGTCCACGTAACTAACAATGAGTTCACTAGTCTCTCAGAGCTTTCCAACTTCCCTTTCCTGTCTGTGGTTCTCAACCCCAAGCATTTATTCTTCCATAAAACAGGTTGCACAATTTCCTAAAACAGCTGGGCTCAGTAGCTTTTAGCAACCGGAGGAAATAGTGCATTTCCAGCAGCGGATTAATGCACATTTGGTGCTCTAGTGAGTATTTCTGGCAGCCGGACAGTGTATGTGGGATTGAGTTAATATAAACTACAGATCAGTGTAGTATGAAGCAAGTTTACTGACAGCAAACACAGGATTACTAGACGGGCAGGGGAAAACTAAGGGAATGAGTGGCAGTGGGCTGGTATATATACTGCAGGGGTAATGAGGGGATGGGGAACAGGTGAGGCAGTCAGGTGATCTGGTGATAGCAGGATGAACAGGGTTACTGCAGGGCAGCATGACAGGAACATGTCAACCAGTGAAACAGTGAGGCTCAATGATGTGTTTTTAATAGTTTTTGGACAACAACGGAACTCTATGGCACAGAGGAGGAATATATATCAGGCTTTGATACACATACAATACTTGTTAGTAGATATAGTAGTAGATAAAGCTGCATGAAAATGGAAATGCTCAAGTAAAGTACCTTGTAATTTGTACTTAAGTACAGTAGTTGAGTAAATGTACTTAGTTACATCCACTGACCGGGACCCTGAAACTGAAGCAGCTAAATGGAATTCAGCCATTATTAATTTTATTATTTAAATCTGTGCTTTTGTGACATGTCAAAGATGTCTTTGTTGTTTCCTCATTTTTCAAAAATCCTGTCTTTGACTATTAATAAAAGTGTGATTTTTCATGTGATCTAAAAATGTCACAGTTGTACTGTTAGTTACTTGCTGTACCAAATTTCAAGACTTTTGACCAATCAGAACAAATGTTCCTTATCATACTAAATACAGTCTTTGGGCACAAATGGGTTAAGAGAAAAAAACTCATTAAATTACTGTAAATATCTACTGAGAGACATAACTTTTTGGCAACAGCAGGTCATAACCTTGTCACATACAGATTATGGCTATTTTTTGCAGTTATAAATACACATTCAGAAAGTTTTCAGACCTCTTCACTTTTTTGCAGTCATGTTGCAGCTTCATGCTAAAATCTTTTACACTTATTTCCCCCCCTCATCCATCTTCACTCAATACCCAATAATCACAAAACAAAAACAGGATTTATTAAAAGGAAAAAACTGAAATGTCACATTGACACAAGACGCTTTGCTCAGACTTCAGCTCAGGTGCCTCCTATTTCTCTTGATCATCTTTGAGATGTTCCTGATCGGAGTCCACCTGTGGTCACTTCAACTGATTGGACATGATCTGGAGAGGCACACACCTTGAGGTCTCACAGCTGAGCGATCAGAGCAGAAACCGAACCACGAGTTGGACGGGACCCGCCTGCAGAGCTCAGAGACAGGACTGTTGTTGCTGACTGCTACAGAAACATTTCTGCTGCAATGAAGGTTCCCAAGAGCACAGCGGCCTCAATAATTATTCTAAGCACACAACCAAGACAATCTGAATGTCAATATGATATTTCATATTTTTCTTTTAAATAAACTTGCAAAAATATTTTTTGCATGAACAAGTCTGTAAGAGAGTTATTAACATCTGGAGGTTTAACTTTATATGTATGAACTATTTGGGTATCAGCCAATACACCAGCTGACCACTAGGCGGTGCTGTAGGATAGGTTTGTGATAGTTGAAAGCCTCTCTACACCCACACAGGTGTTTTCAGTTATTGTGGCTGATTAGACCTCTGCTCAGGTTGCTTTGATTGGAATTTATAAGGTCACAAATCTTCATCTATCAATAAGAATGATAACGTTGTAATTTGTCTAGGAGACTGAGGAAGATGTCACTCAATTAGTCTGTACACAGTCCTAATAAGAGGTCTAATCAGTCAGGTTAACTGAAAACACCTGTGTGTTCAGGGGCTTTTAACATTTAATATTTCATCTCATAAAATCCAAACTGGGAGATACAGACTTCTTCGAAGGACTTCTTACATTTTTGCATGGGGGAAAAAAAGAAATGAATTACTCAGATAGAAATAGAAAATGTCTCACTGAATTGTCAGGTGATACAGAAACCTAAATAAATACCTGTTGTTTTTAAATGATTTAATTTATTTCTGACAATCTGTGATTGATGGAGAGAGAAAAGTGAACATAATGTCAGTCAGTGAAAACAATAACTCAAAGAGTTTTGGGTGGTGATATATATTTCTCAAGGTTTACAAATAACTATTTTTTTTTTTTTTAAATGCGGCATAATACATTACACATTATTTCCAGAGAGCAAAATAAATATATTGCACTTAAAAATCATCAAAACACAATCTCGTTCGGTGTCTTATTCATATTATGGCATACAATGAAACGTTTTTGTTAAAAAAAAGAGAGATTATTTTCAGTGGTAAGTCGGTACTGTGCGTATGGTTCAAAAGGGAGAAAACGTGATTTACATGTATGGAACTCAACATTCAGTTCATTTATACAGTAAAGGACCAAGATTTGATTTCCAAAGCAAAGAAAAAAAAGTACAAAATGTTTTTGACTTTCTTCACTAAACAGATGAGATAAAATGAACTGCTTGCACATGAATGATATGCAAGGGGTCAGAACAGAACATGTATGTCCATATTCCACAGCAACAGGCTTGATATGATGTACAAATGTGGCAAACTGAGACATTTACAGTGTTTGTGTAACCAGCTCATGTTTGTTTGAATTCTGCCTCCACAGAGCAGCACTTCATCGTCCATCACACACCTGAATCAACACAACACGCCACTTTTGATGCGTCTACATGTTGCTTTCATGACGCAAGAAGGTGAAATATTTCATGTCTTTCTTTGGATTTTGTGCATAAAAAGTGACAGACTCACTGCAAAAAGCCTCCATCCCAACCAGTCATTGTCAATTATTGTGTCCTTAAAAGTCACATTTTCCCCCGTGGGAAGATTAATTTAAGTTGTTTCAAATATAATCCAACTTGTATCAGTCATCTTCTAGAAATGAGCGACTCTATCATGAATCAAGTAACTCAGGTGATACTTGAATGGACACTTTTAAAAAAAAAGTTTTAAGTAGAGCCTGATCACTACTGAATTTTTGAAACTGATACCAACATTGATATTTGAAATTTTAATAAAATTCAAATAATGATGTATCAGCCAATTCATAAATACATAACATAAGAAAACATATTTGATAAGGATCCCTTAAATCGGTTTGGTCAAGAATTTAAAACTGAAATAATCAGCTGATTAATCGATTAGTTAATCAACAAGTACTTTACTGAATTAATAATTTTTCAAACATTTAATGCTTCTCAAACGTCAGGATTGTATACTTTTCTTTGTGAAATATGATAATAAACTGAATATTTTGGGGGGGGTTTTGGACTGCTGGTCGGAAAAAAGAAACAAGCAATTTTAATTTGCCATATTTAACTCTTAGAAATTCTAACAAATATTTCTAACTTCTTTTGGACAAAACTTTAAACAGCAGAATAATAAATATTTGTTTGAAAATAATATCTCTGGGAGACAAATTATGCATTTAGAGACACAGTTTCTAAATAATCATAAACATATTTTTTCATTTCTGTAACTGCAATTTGTTCAGCCGACGTAAACACAGATACTGATACATCGGTTTCAGTTTAGTTCTAGTTTTTGGACTCATTAGACAAGTTTCTTGGTAAGATGGAGAGTTTTTTGATGTGGAGCTCCTGTATCTTCATAATAAAATGTATTTAAAAAACAACAGCATTAATCATCACTCCAGGTAGGATCATCTCACCTGTGTAGCTTGTATTTCTCTATATTCTTCAGATAAATTACTCCACCAGTGAGCTGCCATTTTTATGCACCTGCACCGTTACTGAGTGTGAGTCGACTCCAGCAGCTTCCAGCCTCTTAATTCCTCCCTGCATGTTTTAAATGAGACAGCAGAGAGCCATTATTTCCAGGTGTGGAGGCCCTGTCGACACGCTCTGATGCGGCCATGTATCAGCTCGGTAACACCTGCTAAAGACCGGCCGCTAAAAGGCTGCAGTCAACAGTTGGCAACTGAAAACACAGTGATGTTTCTCCACAGATGCTGCTGTCTGTTTGCAATGAAAAACATGAAACCACACTGCTGTTACACTTCAAAATCTTTCTGGACATAAAAGAGATTACACTGCATGATCAAGGTGTTCAAATTCTACCAGTGAAAACAGGTTTATGAGGGCTTCCATTCATGGCCAGTTTCACACAGTGAATTAAAATATGACAACTTTAAAACTGATGATTTGAAATCAACACATTTTTGTGGTTGAATCCCTCTTATTTAAAGCCCGGTCACTCCAGGAAGCGACGCCACGAAATTCATCCGTGTCAGAGGCCTGGTGATTTGGGGACTACTTCCACTCTCCGGCTCTCCGTTCCCTCAAAAGGTCAGCACCATAGACTGTATATAAAAATGGACGACATGACACATCCCCAAAAGTGAAGCCAAAACATCTGGATCGCCCCCTGGTGGCTGGCTGCAGTATCAGTCATAAATCCCGCCTCCTCCATGTTAGTGGATGGGACATGGGCCAAACTAAAAAGTCAAAGTACACATCGAATGCATTTTTCCCAAAGATGTTTCTGTCATTTTAGGTAGTTCTCATCACAATGATGTATGTTCAAGTGTTTATTTTTCTGATAAGTCTGGTTTTAATTAGTTATTTGATGCTATAAAAAGGGGGTGAGGTGTCATGATTGGCAGCTGTGATTGACAGCTGCTCTGAGGGAAGTAATCGCAGAGTCGGAGGCTCGGGAATTGTACAAGAGAGCAGATGTAACTTTAACTTTCCATAACCGTAACGAGTCTGTGCAATAGAACATGTGTCAATTTGATTGTAAATTAAGTTATAGAGATATTATGGTTTGTTGTTGTGTCCGTCTAGCCAAACAGCTACCATGGTGCTAACGTAGCAGCTAGTTGGCTCATGCTAACAAGCTACGACCGTGCTCAGCTCGTGATTGGCTCGGGCGGATATGTGGGCGGGACCTCCAGACCCCCGATCACTACTGCACAGACTCTGGTTCGAAATGACGTAAAAAAAATCTCAAAATGGCAGCTCCCGTATCCAGGATATTTTGGCTTCACTTTTGTAAAGTGGGAGGAAGTGGAGACGCGTCGTCCATCTATATATACAGTCTATGGTTAGCACTCTCTAGACGGTTTGCGAACGGTCAATAGTGGGGAAGTTCACCAAAGTGTCACGCCAGGTGAAATATTTGTGCAGATTTATCCACAGATTCTATTAAAATGAATTGATTTCGCTGCCAAAGTTTGCCGTTTTAAATGCTGGTGTGACCGGGCCTTTAAAGTATGCAAGGAGCCTTCACCCCCCCATCCCATATTATTCCATATAAAGTTTACCCAGCGTGTTTGTCTACTGCGGTCAGCATGCGTCCTATGATTATTTTTTTTTTTGCACTCTACAGTGAGAATTTTCCTATGAGTAAATGTTGCATTTTCATCTTTGTACAATGCATCTTAACATGTCTCTGACATTATTTTCAACGGAGCGTGAAGTTTGAACTGTACATATGGCTGGCTTACTAGAAAACTGAGGAAAGCTGAGATTCTGATATGCTGAAATGTTCACAGACTCAGACTGAGCCTCGGTGTCCAACATACTGTACTGTAGCATCAGATGAGTCTCTCCAAAAATCCCCATGTTGAAGGATCACACAGCAACCTGCCATCTTTAAGCCTCGGTGGAGACTGTTACACCTTTAGAGGGTCTTCTAAATATTGTTAAAATGAGTTTGAGGATCCACTTTCTGTTCTTCAAGGGCCACGACCAAACATGCTCCTTGTATCGTCTCGCATTAGGGTTTTATAGTTTGTTTTGAGGTTGTAAGTGTTTGTATGATGTCATTAAAGTGTTCATAGAAACCTGCTGTTGTGTCCGCAGGTCCTGTGGAGGAGCCACAGTCCTTTTTTTCTTGATTTTTCTAGATCGGTACGCCACATCCTCTTCACCTCACTCTCTGTAGGTGAACTATTTACAAAGACCAGGGGGAAAGATACAAACAGGATGAGGAGTGATGAGTTGGAGCGGAGAAGTAACTGGTTGCACTGGATTGGGGATCGGAGCGAAGATCGGCCGTCTCCTCCCCAGGACGGAGTCATACAAAGGGCGTCATGACCGAGGAGGAGTGGCGTAGTCCCTGGATGGCGGCATAGGGCCCCTGCTGGAAGTAGTGGTGGTAGCGGGGCATGTGGAAGGAAGGGAAGGACGGCCCGCTGCCCTGCATGGTTCCAGCCAGAGCGGTGGGCGTCAGCGGCATGCCCAGCCGGCTGTAGGGGGGCAGGGAGCCCTGGATGGGGTGGGGCAGGGAGCCGGCGCCGGCGCCCATCGCCGACAGGGACTGTGGGTGCTGGAAGCCCGAGAAGCCCGAAGTGGTGGTGACCCAGGAGCTCAGGGAGAGGTTGTCTGAGACGTTGAACGCCGAGCCTGCAGGAGACACGAGGTAGATGTAAATATTAGGGTCATACATACTTAAAGGTTAAAGGATAACGCTGCTAATATTCTTTATTTTTCCTGTTGTCAACTAATCCAATGAAAATAAACTTCCTCTTCTTGTATGTCACACAGCTCCATTGTTGTCCAAAAACACAGACATTGTTGTTTATTTTGAGTCAGTCCCAAATACACAGTCCTGCTGCAGGAAATATTCAATAGAGCACCAAATGTGTGACAATAGTTCCCAACAAATGCACTATTTCCTTCTGTTTCAGAATAGGTTGCTAAAAGTGCAGTGCCCAGCTGTGTGCCTTTTTAAAAAAGGAAATTTGTAGACCATATTTAAAGATTTACACCTTCAGTAGGAACCAATAAGCTTGAAACTGAGTCAGAAAACAGAGATTAGAGATGGACAAAAACAGATAGTTGGTTTTTGGTCTTTTCATGGGATTTGTTGACAATAAGAGAAATACAGATTAACACCAGCCTCGTCCTACATTAAGTTCTTATTTTGCTCTTTTTGCAGGATGCCTCTCATCTCCTGTATCTGAGCTGACATGATCTGTTGTGGGTGTGACGGCCACTCACCTCTGGTGTGTCCGGTGTGTCCGTCCTCGCCCATGTTCTCCTCGTCGCCAGCGTAAGTTCGGATCGGCGACCGGGCGTACGAGTGCTTGTGGATCAGATTCTCAACACTTTCCCTGCAGCAAAAGCCGAAGAGAGAGCCCCAAAATAAATCTCTTTTTTTCCATTTTAGGTGTTTATTTTGTGGAGTTGCACCCCGATACAAATTCTTGTTTTTTCACAAAAGTTAAATTGTTGAATCTGATAAAATGTTGTAAAAGGTGATCAAGAATTCAACATGAACATAATTCTTATCATCTTATGTAACTTTCATATATTGTATTAATGCACCTAGCTTTAACTTTTATTTTCTTAAATTTGAATATCCGAATATTTTCAACCAGCACTAAACAAAACAAACACTTTACACTTAAACTAAAGCATCTTCTTGCAGTGTTACGCTGAAATCTGTGACTTTTTCACCTTTTTAGATAGGCAGCAACAATGACTGACAACACAACACAGATTACTCATAATATCTCCATGTCACAAGATCAGAATTAAACAAATAAAAACAGTTTTCACAGGGTCCCATATTTTGGTTGGTGTTATTACAGGTCTACCTGTACGAAGTCACACTAGTCAATACTTCAGTCTTTTTTCTTAGTTAACACTTTAGCGTCACAAGATGTGATGGGTCACAGATTTCAGTGTAACACCAGTATTTTTGTTCTGTTTACCAACTACGTTTCTGTTTGCATATTTCCTTGCATTCATGTCATATTTTTGTTGACATGTCTGTAAATGTGTGTGTAGTTGTTCTCACGTTTGTGCAGACTGTGCATGTAGATTTTGGCGTGTTTGTGTGCATGTTCACCGTCCCACAAAGTGCATTAGCTCATTTGAGTCTTGTCAGATAGCACTTCTCAAACACAGTGACACAAATTGTTGGAGGAGGTAGTGAGCGTGTGTGTGTGTGTGTGTGGGTGGACAGGCAAGTGGTCTGTATCATGAGAGCCATGCGTCCACATTAGCAGCCCCCCCGCCCCCCCTCTGCAGCTCCCGCCCCTCCAATTAGGTTAGGAAAGTGCAATATCTGTCAGCAGAGGAGTACAAATGTGTGTGTTTTTATCAGCGTCGGGCCCCTCCGGCACAGAGGCCACAGCAAACTCACACAATGCACGGCAGGGCAGGAGGGAGTCGAGGGGATGGGGGGGGGGGCGAGCCATGCTGGTTTCAATCAGTCACTGCAGCCAATTGAATTACAGTGTGTTTTAGTGCAGTGGCCGACTCCAGACTAATGTGATTTCTGCAGCTCCCTGAAGATCAATTGATCAGGTCTAATTCACAGCCCTCAAAAAGAGAAAGACAGAGGAGGAGGAGGAGGAGGAGGAGGAGGAGAGGAGGGGGCGGGGGGGGCGTCTGGCTCAGATTCGGACGTCTCTGGTTTGGGATGTTTGATTGAGGGAAATGGGCAGATGGTTTGATTTTGTCAGCTGATTTTGGCCGTAGTGCCGGAATCAGGAATTACGAGAAGTGTGTGTTTTGGCAGCGTCCATAAAAAATCCTTTGGACTGGGATTTGTAACTGTAAGTCTGTGTGTGTGTGTGTGTGTGTGTGAGGCATCTGTCTCATGCACAATATGATACATTACTTAAAATAGCTTGGATATAATGTAGAATAAAACTACAGTATAGGGTAAAAATAAAGAAATAAAGGACAAAGGAAAGAATGAAAGAAAAATGCAGCGACAACAACAACAACGGGAAATGAAAAGTAGAAAAGACCGGAAGACAAGGACGACTGAATGAAAGAAAAAAGAGAAATACAAGAAGGAGAGCTGGACGAAAAAACAAGAAAGGAAGGAATTAAAGAAAAGAGGACAGACAACAACGCAAGAAAGGAAGACGGGAAGAGAAGGCCGATAGAAAGAAAGGAAAGGGTGAAAGAAAGAGACAACAGAGGAGACAAGAAGGAAGAAAAGAGGAAAGGAAGGAAAGAAGAAAAAAACGACAAAAGAACAAGACAGCAAGAAAAAACACCAAAAGAATGAAAGACAAGACGGATGAACAGAACTAGAAAGAAGACAAGAAAGATGTAATTCAGAATGAACTGGAGAAGAAGAATGACAGAGAAAAGGAAGGACAACAAGTTAAGTGAAAGAAAGGAAGGCAAGACATAAAGAGAGTGATGGACAACAAGGAAGGAAAGACGGAGTAAAAGAGAAGACAAGGAAAGCAGGAGAAGAAAGATGAAAAATATAAAGAAAAGATTAAAGAGACAAGAAAGTAAATAAGGAAGGAAAGAATTAAAGAAAAGTGGAAAGACAACAACGTAAGAAGGGAAGTCATGAAGAGAAGGCAAAAAGATAGAGAGGGCAGAAAGGAAAGGGTGAAAGAAAGAAAGACAACAGAGGAAAAAAGAAGGAAAAAAATGGCAAAGAAAGAAAAAAGAAGACAGCAAGAAAAACCAGACAAAAAAAAAGGAAAGACAAGAAAGGAAACGGATGAATAGAACCAGAAAGAAGACAAGAAAGATGTAATTCAGAATGAACTGGAGAGGAAGAATGACAGAGAAAAAGAAGGACAACGAGGTAAAACTGCAAAAAATGCTAAATCTTACCAGGTACCAATTACTGTAATTACTAGAAATTTAAAATATCGCGTAACACTTAATATAAAACACAATCACCTAACAAGTAACATTACAGTGACTTATTTTTAGACAATGAATCTTGGATATCTTGTTAAGTGACAAAATACTATTTTTAAGCATTACAGGCTTATTAAGAATTTATGACACACAGCTTTTCCTAATAATAGTGAAATATAGCTCACACTTAGTTCTCCCAGCTAATTTCAAGATCTCTTTTTATCATGAAAGGATTAAATATTACATGTTATTTCAAGAGATAATTTACACTTGTGGCAGATTTTTTTTTGTTCTTATTAAAAGTGAAAACACCTTGTATTTGTTGTTTTTATTTTACTTATTTTTGGAGTAGCTTAGGAGGGAAGACAAGAATAAAAGAGAGTGATTGAACAACAAGGAAGAAAAGGCCGGGTCAAAGAGAAGACAAGGAAAACAGAAGAAGAAAGACAAGAAAGTAAATAAGGAAGGGATTAGGACTGGAAGGCTAAAATGAAAGAGAGAAGAAAAAAACAGACACAAAAAGAGAGGAAGGACTTGAGAAAGGAGTGACAAAGAAGGAAAGATAGAAACAAAAAGGTCAGAAGGAAAGCAGAATACAAAGATAAGAAGATGGAAAACTGAAATATAATAAATGAAGGGCAGGTGATAAATCTTGTTAGGAGGAATTATCTGTTTCATTCTGACACAAACAGAGAGAGATAAACACAGTATAGCTTCTGTATTTACTAATGAGCAGCAGGATATCTAACACACACACACACACACACACACACACACACACACACACACACACACACTCCTCCCTTGTTGAGTATCTTATCGTGTGTAAACAAACAGTGCAGGACCCAGAATCCCCTGTACCTCTCCATGTCCGTCAGCCGCGACGAGTCCCGGAAACCTTTGGCAAAAGGGTTGCTGTCAATCTTCAGTTTGGTGATCTGGAAACACAGCAGGAGAGAAAAGTGTAAATGTTTCTCCTCTTTTTAATTTAGCGAGCAGAGTATATTTACAGTCTGTTTCTGTCTTTTCTCTCCAGCCTCAACATGCTGCTTCCTGCAGCTCGGCTCTCTTCTCTACAAACACAATAGAGCTCAGGCTTTAGAGCTATTCATAGTCATTAATAGGGATATCCTGATCAAGCTGTTTTGGCCCCTTTAATATTGGGTGCAGTGGTGGAATGTAACCAAGTACATTTACTCAAGTACTGTACTTAAGTACAATTTTTAGGTACTTGTACGTTACTTGGGTTTTTCCATTTTATGCTACTTTATACTTTTACTCCACTGCGTTTTGGAAGACAATATCATACTTTTTACTACGCTATATTTATTTGACAAAATTAGTTACTTTGCAGATTCTGAATATTATTACAAAATATAAATCAACTCATAAATAATGACATATTGTTACAGATTAAGCTACCCAGAAGCATAAAGTAATTGAAATTAGCTCCACCTTTACCAGCTGCAACATTAAAGTGATGCATAAATGCATCAATAATTAAAATTCAGTGATATAATATTTTTTGTTTTCTGAAATGAGCCATTTTACATGAGTACTTTTACTTTTTAAATTTATCTTAAATGCAGGACTTTTACTTGTAAGAGTATTTTTACACTGTAGTATTCCTAATTTTACGATATACAATATATACAGATATATATATAGATATATTAAGATATCTGTATACTTCTTCCACCACTTCAGATACCTATGATACTTATATTTACCTAAATGTTGAGTTTTTTTGGCCCCGATCAAAGGGTGCCAGTGGTGGAATGTAACTAAGTACATTTACTCAAGTACTGTAAGATTTCCATTTTCTGCTACTTTATACTTCTCTCCGCTACATTTTGGAAGCCAATATTGTACTTTTTACTTCACTGCATTTATATGACAAAATTAGCTACTTTGCAGATTTTGATTATTAATACAAAATATAAATCAACTAAAAACATACTATACTAATATACTATGATATATTAGCTACTCAGAAGCATTAAAAGTAGTTAAAATATAATAAACATTTGTAAAAAATTAAATATAACATATTTACATAACAATGACCTCATATTTCTTCTGAAAGAATATGATATATATTAAATAAAATATAACATAATAATAATATAATAATATTTACCCAAATGTTGATTAAATATGTATCTAACACATACATAAGATATTCAGGAATAATCTGTTGCTTGTCATTGAGTTTTATGCGATTTTATTGTATCATTGTTTGTGTTTTGTGCTGTTCAGTATTAAATGTAATTTCATATTTATTAGCTGTTCTGGAGCTTCCTCAAGGTCTTCTTCAAGGTCAAGAATGAACTTTCAATCTCAACTTTTAAGCTGATTGTGTTATCCCGTCAAAAGTTCCAGAACAGCTACTAAATGGAGCTTGTAGCTATTTTATTAATTTAAAATGTCATGGGTTTGGCAGATGATCCAAAGAAGATGTTGCCTATAATGCCCATGGGTCCCTGTCAGCTGTCAATCACTCACCAGCTGGTTCTGATAGGCTGTGACAGCGGTGAAGACGGTCTCGACGAAGACGAAGGTGCGGAACTCCTCAGACTTGAGGTTGAGCAGTGAGGCGGTGTGTTCTTTCTTCTTGATGATGTGGACCCGCGGCTGGTACTTGTGCATGGAGTTGAGGATGATCTGCAGAATACAAGCAGAGCCAAAATCAATGATGATCAATTAAAAAAATGTACAGGTTCAACAGTCACACTGTCAGGGATGACCAGCAGATAGAAATAACATACAGTCTAACCAGCGTTGATGCATCTGGGTCAGGTGGGTGAAGTGGGTAGAAAAAGCTGACAGCAATCCTCTATGCATCACTTTTTGGTAATGATCATAACTTAAATATCTTTAGTAATTTGAAGACATTACCTTGAGTTCTGAGAAATTATGGAAGGTATTTTTCCACTATTGTCATTGACATTTTATAGACTAAATGATTAAAAAATATAGAGAAAATAATCAACATTTCATCCTGCTTACCTAAAGTTTGCTAGTTTACAATGTTTTACTCCAAAGTGTGTTCCACATAATCTACAAAAATAATTAGGGTAAAATCAGGTTCAGTACATTTTTTACATTTATTAGGTGTAACTAAACTAAATTAATTTAAAAAAATCCTTAAAGTGAAAATAATGGTAATTTCAACATGTACAATTCCATAACAACTGGGAAAACTCTTTCATCTGCTGATGAAGATCGTGGGATATGACTCCAGCTCATTGAGATGGTTTTCTCAATTTGCTTAGAAACCTTTTTTTTTTTAAAAACAATGACTTTATCATTCTTTTCCTGATTTTTTGTATTCTATAAATACATTAAAATATTGTCAAAAAAATATAATAACATAAAAATAACTAAATCTAGAAATAAATATTGAAATAACTGTAAATAGAAACATTTTTAGAATGGCATAACACTTCATTGCTTCTTCTTTGCTCCTGATTTTGTGCAGCTTTGCATATATTTTGAAATGGAAAGCAGTCATATCTGACCAACTTGCCGGTCTGATTGAAAGGGACGGGAAGGCTGACAAAGAGGGAGAAAAAAAAGGAGAGGAAAAAAAACAACTGAGCTTGTAAACTGGCAGAGAGAGAGACCAGGATGCAGTGCATGGAGACAAAGAATAAAACAACGGTGGTGGAACGAGGAGAATATATATATATAGAGAGAGGAGTGTGAACAGATAAAGTTGTTAACACTGCAGCAGCTGCAGGTGAGATTTTTCCTCAACAATCGTCCTGTCTGGCTGCAGCACAGGAAACAGTTTATATTTATCTTTCTCAACCACTGACTCAGTGTCAGTCCATTTATGTGTTTTAACATAATATGATAGGTGCTAAAGAATGCAGACTGTCTACTGTAAGTGTTTGATACAAGATGATGCACTATATACTGTACTTTACTTTAATATTTGCCAGTGGGGCTGATTATTTCAGTTGATAAAGTTAAAAAAAAGGTTCTGTTTTTATTTTTTCTGAATGGTATTATACATTTTAGGATATCTTGGGGTGTATTTATTTTGGATACAGTATTGCTTTATTTACTTTCAGGTTACATCTGTTTTAAAATGTGCAGCTATAGAGTACACATTTATTTCATTTCAATTATTCATTCATTCATTATAGTATGTATCTCAGTAAAACCATACATTTCTTTACTGGTATAAATTATTTACTAACAGAAGCTGTGTGATAAACAGAATAGTATATGTCAGTATTATCCCTGTGTCACTAGATTGGATTGTATTTTTGTAAATGTCAAGGCTTCAGCACCACTGACACAAAAAGAAAAGAAATAAAACAAATATTTGTCTGATTATCAAATTATGGGGAAATTATTTCTTCATTTTAATTAATATTATAATGATAGAGGAGTTTTATTTTGCAATAATAACATTAATTTAGTGGAGGAAAAATGCCATCTTACTCAACTTACTTCAAATACAGATGACCTCATGACCATGATCTCTTTTTTGGTAAACATTTATAATATGTTTTTCTTAAAACAAGCAGCTTACGTATATATTTTACCTCATAAATTATTTTTTTTAAATATAAATTTAAAAATATATTTTGATATATTTATTAAATATTTGTTTTTTTCATAAAATATATATTTTTTAATATTTAGATCCAAAACCTGTTACATTTCTCTTTTACACAACTACTGTATATTCACTATATGGATTAATATCAATCAAAAAAGAATATAAATAAATTAATCTGATTTAAAGTAAAACAAATAAAAGGGTTATACAGTACAGGATTTTTTTGTTTTATACTCACATACTATATTTGTTTTGATAACTTCCATGTAAATGTCAGGATCTATTTTTGGACTGGTACAAAAAAAGTGTAACACACACACACACACACACACACACACACACACACACACACACACACACACACACACACTTCAAGTCTCCCAGACTGTGTCTTACTATTGGCTAATTAATGGATAAACGTTAAATGTTTTTCTGCTCCCTGCTTGTGTTTGGTGGTATGATGCCTTCAGTGAAAGGAGGATTAAAGGAGCAATTTGCTCTCTGTCAGGTGAGTAATTATAATGTCACACAGGTCTTTAAAACATGACAGAGAGACAAAGCTTTTCACAGAAGTTCTACTGACTTTCTAACTTAGACATATTTCTGTACAATCAAATTTTTAAATGTTTTTCATTCAATTTGGTCGATATCCAGAATTACCCTAACTATCGAAGTGGGGGCTATCATTTTAACAATTAATCATTTTAATTGCTCAAGACTTTTTTTTATTTAGATTGGCTTTTAATACCTAGTAGCGCTGTGACATTTTGCCTGTGCTTTTTATGTAGCTTTTTATGATTTTATGATATGTTATGTTTTTATTCCTGTTATTTCTTGATGCTAATGTAAAGCACTTTGGGTACCTTTTGGTTATTGTAAAGGGCTATACAAATAAATGTTGATGTTGATGTTGATTAACAGGAGAAAAACACTATTCGACAGGGGAGAAGACTTCAACATATAACCTGTATTATACACCTGAGAACTGGAACTAGCTAGCATTAGTAACAGTAACATTAAAGCCTCTATATGGGTTAATAATGCTTGACGTGGCTTTTTTTTTATTTTTCTCGAGACAAAAGAGGAATAAAGTGCTCACATGTCCGTGTTGGTCCAGTTCGTTGTTTGTCAGTTTGACTTTCTCGAAGGAAACCATTTGCTTGACGAGCTGCTCTCCGGTGAACGGTGAGTCCGGGTGAACGTACAACCTGCAGGAGGAGAAGAAGAACAACAGCGGATAATAACTTCCTCCGCTGTGATTGGCTGAGACGCGTTCGAATCGAACGTTCGATACCCAATCAACGCACACGTTCTAACAGCGCTAATTGGTTAATTATAAAATCACTTAGCTCAGCGCTGTGTAAAGTAACGGGTGAATATTGTGGAGCATTCTTTCAGTTTTCAGTTTTTTTTATTTGAGGGTGTTTCAACATCGGCGAGCAAAACAGGAACAAAATAAAAATCTTAAAATACATTTATTTGAAAGCAAATCATGTTCCGATTGACAAATTGCCCAAACAACATTTGATCTACATATTGTTACTGTCATTGCTCCACTTAATAAAATATCAAAACATATTTTAAAATGTATATTTTTAAAAGATATTTTTCCACCACTAAATGAATGTTATTATTGCAAAAAATAAAACTATTCTATCATTATAATATTAATTAAAATGGAGAAATAATTTCCCCATAATTTGATAATCAGACAAATATTTGTTTTATTTCTTTTCTGTTTGTGTCAGTGCTGCTGAAGCCTTGACATTTAGAAAAAATATAATCCACAGGAATGGCACAGGAATAACACTGACAACATTGGATCTACATATTGTTACTGTCATTGCTCCACTTTTTCCCCCAAAAAATATATTCGATTTAATTAAGCATATTTGGACCATTTATGCTGGGAGTTTAGACCGCATGCATGCAGGCATTTTTTAAATACTGAGGTCGTCCAAGTCCCTTCATACAATCCCACCCAGACACAAAAACGAGTCTTCATTTTTTTCTTTGAAAGTTTGTTTCCCAACATAAGGTCAGGAATTGCATTTTAGAATACAAAAAAATTAGAAAACTACTTTTTGCGTGCAAAAGGCATAGGCTACATTTGTCTTTTGTATTTGCATGTGCAAAATCTGCTATTAAAAAATTGTATTTTTAGTGGAGTAAATAGTGACTCCTTTATTTATTTGCTTATTTTTGCTTTTGCTGAAAGTGGTCCTAGTCTAAACATATATAGGTCAGTGAAATCAGCACATAAAATACCCATCGTGTGTAACTTTTAGTAGAATGTAAACTAGCTAACCTCCTCCCAAATTCTCAATAAATTAATTAATTAATCAACTAAAAAATCAAATACCTATAGGACATGACCTCTTGTCATTGCCTGGCTGCATGGCATGTCGTGACTAATGCTAAAATCAGGGCTTCAGCTGGTCTATTGGCTTGAATTGACATCTTCATGACATCAATCAGCGATGGCATGAATGTTCCCAGATGCTTCCTGGTAAAGATTAAATTATTTCATGACGGTGGTGGCCTTGCACAGCTCGCACAGCTCTTTGGTTTCCAGTTTTTTTTCTTTCTTCACGAGTTGTTGATGTTCAATTAAAAACAAAAAGAAAAGAAAAATCCTATAGGCCTATATTATATTTTCACAACTCTTTCATTTGTCAACACTGCAAATTATGAACAAAATACAACACAATAACAAAATAAACAAAAAATAAAACATTATATAGCTTTTTGAATTTTGATTTTGCGATTTATTTATTATCTAAATTATTTTTTGATTTTTTTTTCTTGCTCTTTGCTTCCCATATAGTGATGGAAATTTACGTTATCCTTTCTAATAAAGGATATCTAAGACTAATAGGCCTTTATATTCTTTATGTCACATGACGCAACAATATGGCTGATATATCTTTGTTTTTAGCTTTTCACAGTCTCTCACTGAGGATTTATTGTATTATTCAGGTGTGCCATGAAAGGTGAATCTCAGCTCTTTGGTCTCCAGTTTTTCTTTCTTCACGAGTTGTTGATGATGTTCAATTAAAAACAAAAAAGAAAAAAAAATCCTATATAGGCCTATATTATATTATATTTTCACAACAGTTGATGTGAAGATTAATTTTGTCAACACTGCAAATTATCAACAAAATACAACACAATAACAAAATAAACAAAATAAAACATTTGAATTTGAATTTTGCGATTTATTTATCATCTAAATTATTTTTAGATTTTTGTATTATCCTCTCTAATACAGGATATCTAAGACTAGTACGTTTATATCTTTATGTCACATGAAGCAACAACATGGCTGATATTTCTTTGTTATAGCTTTTCACAGTCTCTCACTGAGGATTTATTGAGGTATTATTCAGGTGAGCTATGAAAGGTGTGCAGGTTGAATCTCTCTGTACCTGGCCGGTAGAGGAGGGTCTGCCTTGCCGGCCACCAGCCAGGAGGAGCGGTGGTAGGCGTACCGGTACCGCTTGTTGTCCACCGGGACGATGTCCATCAACACGATGTACTTAGAGTCCTGATCCACTCCGGAGAAAGACACCCGGATGGTGGGGAACATCCTCCTGATGGAGCAGCGACACATGATTATTATTAGTAATATAATACTACTACTACTACTACTACTAATAATAATAATAATGATAATAATAATAATAATAATAATAATAATAATAACAATAATCATAATAATAATAATAATAATAATAATAATAATAATAATTGGACAAGTGTTTATGTGTTACTTTATGGCGAATCAAATCAAATCATTATTATCCAGAATTTTTAGAAATACTGCAGGGGTGTTGCCCCCAACGGCTCCCATCTCTCCTCAGAAAAAAAAGAAATCTGACCAGACATACACCAAATTGAGTGTATGACTGCAAATTGTATGAAATTGTATCTGAAACGTTTACTTATTTTATTCTTCTATTGTTATTTTTAGGTATGTTAATTTGAATACTTATTTATTCTATCCTTTTAAATGAGCTGGGGGAAACAATATTTCGTTTCCTTCTGTGTATGCAAATACTCAGTGAAATGACAATAAAGTGAATCTTGAATCTTGAATCTAGCTTACATTTTATACATATTTAGTTTCTTGGATGTTAATATTTTTCTTATTCAATTATTTCTACATTTTATTTCCTAAATGTGATTTCAGAGCCAGGCAGGAATACATTTCTGGTGGGAAAATAGTCCCTTATATACTGTAATCCCTTATAGCCTATTTATCTTTTACTTTGTTGGCTTAAAATTAGTCAAATTTCTAAAAATCTAAAAATAAGTATAGAAGAAGTATATTTTTAATTATTATTGTTGTTGTTAAACCGTCTTGCATGGGGCTGTACATGATCAAATAATAATAATAATAATAATAATAATAATAATAATAATAATAATAATAATAATAAATAATTTAAAAAATCAATTGATTGTTTACCTTCCAGACTTGGTGATGATCATCTCGGTGCCGAGCTCGTGGAATTTGTCCCACAGCTCTTTGGTCTCCAGGCTGCAGGAGATCTTGGCCATCTCCTCGCTAGGGATGCTGGGAGTTGTTGGGATGAGCGGCTCCGTGCACGCGGCGGGCGCGCTCCCGCTGAAGTCCCCGTGCGCTTCCAGAGAGGACAGGTCAGCCAGAGACTGCTGGTTGCAGGAAGACTTCTCCACAAATTGTTCTGTTTTTTTTTGACGGAAAACAGAAATAAACACAAGTGTGAAGATGATTTAATTTTTTTTTTTTTTTTCAATTGTTGTCATCAGTGACATCTGTATCAGTATCACATCTGTGTGTCTTTAAGGAATACAAAGAAAAATACATGTTGGTAAATAAAGTCAGTGAGTCACACTCATATACTTTCATTTTGTGAAGTCCAACATATAAACTAAGATGCACATGATGTTTCTGTCCCAAAATATAAAATATCAGCTCCTGCACATTATAATACATTCCAATATTTTCTGTGATAAATACTATAAGTGAAGCTTTTATTCTTTTTTTGTATGTTCAACATTGTGTAAAAAAATATGCAACTTGGTAATTTATAGAGTATTGTGTTGTTGCTTTATATTTTAAGGGTTAATTACACTGACTTTTATATTCCCAGATGAATTTACCTACAGGTGAGTTGGATCAAAAACCCTTGACTGTGAGGATTCTGTCACACTTTCCAACACTTGTACTCAATTTATTAACGTTTCCACAATCAGAAGAATCCAGCAACATTTTCTGGCACATATTAAGGTCAAAGAGCTCCTCAAATATAAAATCAAACATGACATTGAGCTCCATTTGTAGTAAATTTACCCAAATTATAGAAAATAGGTTCACATCACAAATTATTTTGTTCCTCAGTCTGTCAAACTGTTAAATGAGAGTTTGGGTTCTAAATTGAAAGCACTGCAGCTACTTATTCATAATGTGTGATGTAATATATGTTTGTTGTTTGGTTAAATGTTATGTTTTGTTATGTAGACAAATTATTGAAAAATATCCTGATAATAAAGTGAGATAAGGGAGTATATCACAGGGCTGTTTTTTTTTTGCATTGCTTTCTTGCTTTTTTGAGTGTAGTGTTGGTGTTAACATTCAGGGAGAATAAAACATGTAATTTCCAGTTAATATAATTTTTTTTTTTGGTTAATGTTTGCTTAAAGAGAAATACATGTTGGTAAATAAAGTCAGTGAGCCTCCATGTAGTTTACAATCTAATACGTCTTATACATTTTTAATATTTCCTTTTATTGTTGTCATTATTATTACTAGATTATCCACACTGTTGAGTCTCCAGTGTCATGGAAAATAAAAGAGAATAACATTTTAACCCTGCATTTTATATTTAAATCTATAAAACATGTTTATCGTTAAGGGGAAAGAAACACAATTTCACTAAAATTATAAATATGAAAAGCTAAATAAATAAATAAATAAACTGACTGTTCTGCCAGTGTTTTATTCTGTTTTATATATTTTTTTATTCACACACAACATATACATTATTTGGATTTCTGTTGCAAAATTAAATGTCAAATAACACAGAGGTTCCCTATAAGACAGAAAATAAAATAAAATAACATTCAACAAGTGTTCATTCATTTTATGTAAAAATTTAGATGATCCACATAAAACTCACATCACTGTGTCAACCTGTCACCCTCTCAACCTTTCGAATTACTACACATTACTACACTTTAAAAATAGAAATAGTTCCATTTTAAACAATAACCTCATTGTAAATTCAACAGGTTATTTTTTACATTTATTTGTGAAATTATGGGAATGTTGCTGATGTTTTCTGTCACCTTTTTTAGGCTACTTATTTATTCATTTGTAGGTTATAGCTATAGCCTATTTTATAACCTATTTTCAGCTATTTTTGTTTCCTCAGGATGTTGTAACACTTTATAGACTATTTATTCAACTTCTATTCTCTTCTCTGCTGCTGCTGCTAAATCCTTCATTAACTCTCAGGGTTTTGTGCCTAAAACAGTTGTAAATTTACGCACCAAACCACCTGAATGAAACTCAAATTAAGTGTTTTTATTATTATTATTATTATTTCCATCCTTACCGAGAGGCTTGATGGTGTTCTCCTCTGTCTCTTTGTCCTTACTGGGCTTCCCACTGGACATCAGAGCGGCTATGGAGAAAGCATTTGCCCGGGATGAGAGCTGCGGTTTCGGGGATGACGTGTACTCCATGTCGGTCGGTGGAAAAAAAAAGGCTTGGACCAAAAATATTCCCCTTTTAATAATAAATAATAAATAAAAATTAAAAAAAAAATCCTCCAGAAAAAGCTCAACTTCGCCTGTTTTTGGCTCCAAGAAAAAAAAGCGAAAAAATAAAAAATACGCACAGTTTTGTCCTCGATGTCGCTCTTTGCGCACAAGAATCTGCTCACTTTTGGAGACACTTGTCACTGCAGAGCTGTGAGTCTTGTTGGCTGCATGGTGAAGGACTAAAGGAGGCGGACTGGACTCCACTGACTGATCTGAGCTGCTCTTTGGGAAGCTTCAGACTGGACTCAGCCTCCTCTTATAATCCCAGTCTGTCCTCCAATCACTGCCTCTGCTTCCACGTCACACTCCCACTGTCCCACAGCAGCTCTGATACCAAGCAGCCAATTAAAAACATGGAGCTGTCAGGGGCTTTTTGTTCATGCCAAAGACCCCTGAGAGAGTGTGTGGTAATAATATGACTTCATACACTGTTAAGAATTTCCCAGTAAAATAACAGTAAAGAACTGGCAGCAGGGTTGCCTTTATGTTACTGTAAAATTAACATTATTATACTGTCACTGAAATTTACAGCTTTGTACTGTTAATGAAAAATACAGTTTGAACTTTATTAATTTCACAGTATTTTACAGTTAATTTACTGTTTAAAGATACATTATATATTCACCTTTCTTTTACATTATCTTACTGATTTGTTTTAATGCACTATATCTTTTTTACATACATTTTAATAAACATTATGTTGTGCCTAGATGAATAGACTTAGCAGGTTACAGACATAGGAATAGTCACACTAAATACAATTAAAGGCACTTGTTAGGGAAAAGGCTATAATAGACTTGTTGACACTTTTCCCAAAATGTGTGTCTCTAGCTGGCTACAAGCACAGAATGCAAACCAGAACAACATGTGAGTGAAGAACAATAAAGCTAATTCACTGATTTTACAATCATGTACAATGTACAAGCCTCACATGTGCAGATCAGGTCCCAGAATTAAAACAAATACTGCATGAAACTGTTACTGATGATACTTTAGACAGTTGATCAGCAGTAAAGTGCTGTTTTTTAACAATGTATTATAGTTCAGTTAAAAAACGGCCTATGAGCGTAATTTAACAGGTTTTCTTTTATATTAACAGTAAAGCACTGTTTTTAGCAATAACAGGTTAATACTGTTGAAATCCTGCTGTAAATTAACAGCAATTGTTTACAGTGCATACATACTATATACATCATCATATTTGTGTTACACTAATAACATTCAAAATTTCTAAACATATATAAATTTCACATTCATACACAATCTTCCACAACCATTTAGCCTCAAGGCCCATCATCAGGGAAAAGGAACAAAAGAAAAACCATACATGACCAACACTGGACTATCAATCAGCTGCTCCAGTAATGTGTTCTTAGATGGTATTTGAATGAGGATTTGTTAGAGGATGTAAAGAGGGCAGCTATTCCAGTGATTGATGGATGGCACCATAAATGACTTGTCTTTTTTAAGGCATTAGATTTTGGGTGAGGTAACATGATTTGGCCATCACCTGCTGTTCTAGTGAAATGACTGTGAACGTCTCTGCATAGAGGTTTAGTAGAATAAATGCTGTTACTAAAGAATGTCGCTGTGCTTAAGGCGAGTCTTTTCTCTACTGGTAACCATGACAGTTTATGATGCATGCTGTTTGTGTTCGGTCTCATGGGGCAGTGTAACTAACTAGTCTTGCAGCTCTGTTTTGGGCAATTTGTAGTTTCCGCAGTACACTTTTTGGTACAGAAGACCATACAGGTGAGCAATAGTCCAAGTGGCTTAAACTTAAAGATTGAACTACTTGTCACATGTGAGCAGATGTGAGGTATAGGCTATACAGGAGGAGATGCTTCACATGCCATTTATAGCTAATTAAGGGGAGGGGGGGGCTTTTATGAGGCTGTTGGTCACCATCAATCACATCTGTTTGTAATTTCATGTCACAGTCGCGAGGGACCTGCTTGATGTATGTGTCCTGTGTGTGTGTGTGTGTTGGTGGTGGTGTGTGTAATAGTGTGGGTGGGGGGGGGGACTAGGGGGCGCTGCTGGTTGCTGATGTCAGCATGCATGTGCAGTATAGGCCTCGCGCCGCTATATAAACAGGAGAGAGAGGGAGGGGGGGAGGGGAGATGAAAATAATCTACAATTTGTGTGTGTGTGTGTGTGTGTGTGTGTGTGTGCGTCCTTGCAGTGATGCACACAAAAGCTCCCATATCAGCATGATGCAGGTGTCTTTCTAGATATGGTGTGTGTGTGTGTTTGTGTGTGTGTGTGTGTGTGTGTAGAGGTAGTAGGTGTGAGTATAGAAGGCTGTTAAAGCTGACAGTATATTTTTGGCACCATTGGGCAAAAAATCCCATAATAACCTTCATCAGCATGTTATAATTCAAGTGTTCTGAGAGATAACTAGACTTTAAAGGTCCAATCTTGTAAAAAAAAAAAAAGTGACATTTTCATTTCTTTTATATTATAAAGCAGGTTTAAATTCTATATAAATACCGTGAAAGTATCGAAACGCTTAATCCATGCACAGAGAAATACACACACAGCCCCGTATTCAGAAACTGTGCATGCGTTTGAAACAAGCCGTCAGGATTTCTGTCCATTTGTGATGTCACAAATCTACAATATTTAGACCATCTCACAGTTTTAAACATAAACACTCTAAATGTGTCCCCAGTTTATATTCCTGTTGCTGAATGACATCAGCTGACAGGAAGTAAACATGGACCCAAGCTGTTGCCTAGCAACGCAATTCTGTTGCAAACACCATTCTGTGTTTCAGACAGGAGGGTAAATATTATTAGGTATATTAAAGCAGACATTATGAGGAAAATAAAGTTTTTTTTAAACATTAAAGCATGTAAACATGATCTAGTAAAAAACAAGAATACAAGTATGAACCCTTTAAAACTTAGACTTAACTTTAGACTTTGACCAATGACAGGTCATTTTATTGAGAGACAGCGTTCCTATTGGCTGTGCTCCGGTCATGTGAACTTGCTGTTCCTTCAACAGATTTCACAATGGTGGCGCCAGCGGTGTCACAAACCTTCTCATTTTACAGCTAAACCGTGCACTACAAGATGATTCTGAGAACATTTGAGGAGAGAAATAGGCATTAACGTAACATAATATTGATTCATATTTGATCAGCGCTGCCTAGTTTGACCCGTTTGGTCGGAGTTCGCGAGTGATTGACAGCTGGCTCTCATAGACGGCAGCTGGACAGCAGATCAGCTCTTACTGCTTGTTTTTCTCCTGGTCTGTAAAATCTTGCAGATGCCGTTATCATAAACCTTTATTTAACTAGTGTGGTGGCAGTTTCTGTTAAAACAAGACACAAACCAAAGTAACAACTTGTCTTTCAGTGAATTTAATACAAAAGCATACATTAATAACTAAAACATCTGCAGATGGACTCACGAGCACAGCCACCTGTTGTGGACTATGGCAAGTGAGCCCCGAATACAAAGAGTAGTCAGTATTTATACATTTAAAGCATAACACGAAGATAAGTGCAAAGAAGAAAAGAAGAGAAGGATAGAAAGTGTATCAATGCGTCAGCACACAGCAGACAACAGAGCATCACAAGACATAACAAGTATTTCAGCAATCTGTTGTTTGCAGTTACAGAGAACTAAAATGTCAGGTCACTGTCCTATGGTGACACAGTTGAACATGTGAGGCCAGTGTTAAACTACAGATATGAAAATTGCCATTACACTAGGAAGTCACATTGAGATTAAAACCTCTTCTACAAGTGCAGACCTATAGCCAAGGCAGGGTCAAACAGCAGCATCCAACACATAAAAAGACAACGTTGAATCACGACAGCAACAATACATGACACATTATACGGTGCATTAACAGGGCAGCATGTTGGTCATGTGTTCGCTATTTAATTGAAACAACTGCAGCTTGTTAGGAGCACCGGAGGACACCGGAGGACACAGAGGCACATGATTTTACCCATTTTAAGCCTCCTCTTAATAACACAAGCTGCAGGTGTCACTGAATGAATGTGCCACCATTTCAAACTGTGTGTGTGTGTGTGTGTGCGTGCACTTACAACCACTAAGTATGACAGTGTTAAATTTCCAGCATTTCCATCTTTCATGAAACCAGCATGTATTGCACCATTCGGGGGTGCCAGTGATTTCAGTCTATTTTCATTGGCAGGGTTTGTGTGTCTGTCTGTGTGAGTGAACGCATGCACAAAATGTGGAAGTTAAGTTTCCGTGTGTGAGTCTTAATGACAAGAGGGGAAATTGGAGTAATGATTGTATTGATCCACGCTGATGCTCGAGCCGTGACATAACTACACACACTAATTGGGCTTGCTCCAGTGGTGAAATGTAGGAGCTACTTATAGAGCCTCTGAATCACGTCTATTCACCGTCTAAATGACAGACATGAGTGGGTTAGTGAGAGAGAGAGAGAGAGTGAGAGAGAGAGAGAGAGAGAGATTGTGCAGGAAATCTGATGTTCAATATTCATAGATTTGCTTTCCTAAATACTATACAGCGACTTAATAACTCTAAGATTCACATGCAGTCTTGAAATAGTGCATTTATACCGAATGAATTTAGTCATTTGTAATGTTTTCAAATGGTGGATTTCTTACTTTGGAGTGTCAGTTTGGTTATTGATCAGGATGTGTTCCTTGCTTACAGGATATATAAGGGTATTCCATTTCAATAAAAATGCAGACCGCTTGTTTTTACGTATTGTACCGATAGAAAAGAAAGGCAAAACTAAGTGATGGCTGAGAGAAAAACTGATTTCAACTCCTGATAACAAAATGGAGAAAGAATAACAATACTGGCAAGAAAAAAAGGGGGCCAATGTTCAGAGGGTCTCCTGGGGCTTCCAACATGTGAGGCAGTTTACACAGGAAACTATAGATCTGGCTTTTGAAATAGATATAAGTTGGCTAAAGATGAACCCTGTTAGGTTAAAGTTCAGACGACTTTCCTGAGTGGCAAGGTGTGATCGACCTGTTTTTTTAAAGAGGACATTTTGAGACGTCACAGTCGGATAAGCAAACGTGTAAATGATAAAAAATAATGATGATGCTTCAGTTTCAGGGTCTTGGCAACGTGCATGCTGGCTCGCTGTCACGGCTCACTGCGACACATGAATAAAACGGAGCCGTTGTTAATGTTATTAGTAATGTTAACTAGTCTGCTGTATACAGTCATATAGCTGATCCCAGATAGCTTTAAATATGAATATTCCCCCCCCCCATCAGTATATTTGGCCGGTATACATGCAGTTCGGTGCGGTGTCAGCAGATATGCGGGCGCTGTACCGTTAACCATTGTGGTGAAGAGGGAGCTGAGCCGGAAGGCAAAGCTCTTGATTTACCGGTCCATCTACGTTCCAACCCTCACCTGTGGTCATGAGCTTTGGGTAGTGAATGAGATCGCGGGTACAAGCGGCCGAAATGAGCTTCCTCCATATAGGGTGGCTGGGCTCAGCCTTAGAGATAGGGTGAGGAGCTCAGACATCCGGAGGGACCAGGCCGGGATCCAGGATCAGGATGCCTCCTGGACGCCTCCCTTTGGAGGTTTTCCGTGCACATCCAACTAGTAAGAGGCCCCGGGGTAGACCCAGAACACGCTGGAGAGATTATATATCTGGTCTGGCCTGGGAAAACGTTGCTGGGGAGGACGTCTGGAACTTCCTGCTTAGTCTGCTGCCCCCGCGACCCAGCCCCGCTTAAGCGGAAGAAAATGGATGGATGGATGGATGGATGGATGGATGGATGGATGGATGGATGGATGGATGGAGTACATTTGGCAGCATGGGATATGTCCATAGCCTTGTGACGATGGGTCTGGTGAAGGCAGAAAGCTCAACTACCGTAAATGGAAATGTTTAGTATCTTCTTTGTGTGAGGAATAATTGTAAACATTAACAGAAGTAGTACCATGTGTGTTGTATTGTGCAAAGCTGTGAAATGAATGTTAAAGCTTCAGTATAGGCAGAAAGGTTTTGGCGTCATTGGGCAAAAATTCCATAATAACCTTTCAGCATATTGTAATTCAAGGGTTCTGAGAGAAAACTAGACTTCTGCACCTCCTCATGACTGGCCAATCACAGGTCATTTCAGAGAGAGAGAGAGAGCGTTCCTATTGGCTGTGCTCCGGCTGGTGGGCGGTGCTCGGTATTTCCTCAACTTGATCTCAACATGGCTGCCGGGGTCACAAAATTTCTAATTTTACAGCTAAACCGTGCACTACAAGATGATTCTGAAAACATCTGAGGAGAGAAATAGTCATTACAGTAACAGAATATGGATTCATATTTGATCAGCGCTGCCTAGTTTGACCGTTTGGTCGGAGTTTGTGAGTGATTGACAGCTGCTCAGAGACGGCAAGGCTCCAGCTCAGCTCTGATTGGTTGTTTTCCTCCGGTCTGTGAAATCCTGCAGATGCCGTTAGGAGCACCGGAGGACACAGGAGGACACAGAGGCACATGATCAGGTGTTGTTCTTGATAAAATTCTTAGGTCAATCTAATATTTAAATAGCTTTATATGTAGAACTGAGTATGTATTAGTTCATTTCAAGATTTTCTAAGAGTGTTTGCTCAGATATTATTATCTAAACACAAAAAACAGATGAGGTTGCTAATCTTTTATAATATTTAACATCTCTGCTGACATTAGTGAGTGCGGTTGGTTTCTTGGAAACGGTCGGTGACAGTCTAGAAAGCAGCTGCTGAGGAGAGTTTCATATTATATTTTTGCTGAATCTGCAGTAATGTTTCTACAGTATTTGGGATATTTCAGGTCCTTCAGGTACACGGTCCCAAAACCAACACCAACACCGACGTCGAGGTGTTTGATACAATAACATGAACGCTAGTAGGCGATCTAATGTAATCCAGCTCTGCAATAACTCCAACCTTGGTGAAGCTTGTAATGTTCAATATTTGCTGAGGCTGTGATCCAGTTTATCGGTAATTTCTGAAGCTGTGCTTTGTGGTGTTGTTGTTTATTGGATTGTAATGAATTGTGAGGTGTAGCTATAGTACAGCATTTTATCCCCACCTCTCACCAGGGAGTACATTATACTGTCCGTCCTCGGTATATAACTTGGTCTATTGTGGGCAATCTTGAGTACATTTGAGACACAGATGATGTTATTGTGTGGCTTTATGTGGGCAAACTAACCAAGATGAGGTTAGAAGGAACAAAATGGGTTTAATGAAGTGCTATTTTGAGATTTTCATAACCTCCTTTCAATCGATATTTCAAAGACGAAAAAAACCTCACAGCATCTTCTGAAACTCTTCCCAGTAAAGCTCTCATCAATAATCAGGTATGAAATCACCCATTTTTTTGTTGAGGATTTAGTTATATATCTGCCCGATTCATGCTTAATTGAATGGATTACTGAATTACCTAATGTGCTAAAAGCTTGAGACGGTTGAGGTAGTCGTGCACGTGGTGACAATATTAATCATGAGGTCGTGTCAGGTGACTCCAGACCCCACTGCACCACTGTGGACACACGTCCAGATGTTCAGTGTCTCATCAGCTGATGTGCTTTCAGGCAACTGGTTATAATATTTCAGATCCAAATAATTGACAGAAAAATGATATTTGATGGAGTGAAGGTAGACTTCAATTGCTTATCTTTGGTAATATTAACCCCAATCAAAGTCTTTAATCTATTTTTACACACTGTGCTCTGGATATATACCGTGCTGTGTTAAAACCCACTCCTTGTACAACATTGTCAGCAAATAATCCTCAGAGTGGCACCCAGCAATTTATCTATTAATTCATCTTCACTGAGAGACTGAAAGCTGCATTTGAACCTCCATTCTTTGTTCATGCTGGGGTCAAAGTCTCCAAATCTCACTACAACAGGCCCACACTTGCAATCCCCCCACCACAGATACTTTATCACCGTACATAAAAGATGTGTATGCTGTCATATTGGGAAAGAAAAAGTTAATATCAGGGTCATACCACCAAACACTGAACAGTAAACCTGCAGGAGGCAGAATATTTTTGGCATCATTGGGCAAAAATTCCATAATAAATGTAAAATGAGAAAGTTTGCTCCGGCTGGCGGGCGGTGCTTGGTATTTCCTTAACTGATGTCAACATGGCTGCTAGGTCACAAACTTTCTCATTTTACAGCTAACCAGTACACTACAAGATGTTTCTGAAAACATCTGAGGAGAGAAATAGACATTACAGTACACAGCCAGCCAAAAATCCGACAAATGCAAAAGTCTGTCAGAGTGACTGAGTGATAAAGTTACATGATTGGTCAGCTGAGCGTTGGAGTTCCCTCATTGGCCGTTGCTTTTTCAAAATGAAAAAGCGGGAACAGTCATTTTTTGCAAATGAGCCCGTCCGGCGCGACGCGTCCGGCTCACGAAACTTGGTGAAACTAGGCAATTTAGTTCTGAAATGAAACCAGATTCAGCAGTGGCATAGCCTATTTCTAACTTAAAATGTTTTCAGAAGTAGATTTTGGTGGATGGTTTAGACGGGATTACAGAAAAGTTTACGAGCAGGCCGCCATGATGTTTCCTGTTTGAAACGGCGAGCAGAAAACCAGGGACCAATCAGGTGCATTCAACGATAGGGTACGTCACCGCTTGAACGGCCAGTTGAGTGGAGCAGCGTGTCCCCTAGTAAAAGAGTATAGAAGCAAAGAAACAAATCTCCAGCCGCTGCCGCCATATTGGACTGAAAACGCTTATTACCTCTGCCAAGGCCGAAGGCCTAGGAAGGAGGTAATGTTTTCACCGGCGTTGGTCTGTCTGTCTGTCTGTCTGTCTGTCTGTCTGTTAGCAGGATTACTCCAAAAGTCCATGATGGATTTGAATGACATTTTTCGGAGGGGTGGAGTTTAGCACAATGAACAATCCATTAGATTTTGGTGGCGATCCGGCTCATGATCCGGATTCAGGAATATTTTTAAGGATTCCGATCAGCCTGAGCAGTAAGACCACAGAGTATAACACATGCGCAGTATAACTGATGACGCGTTGATGTCGCATGACCACGCCTCCTTCTTCGAGCAGAGAGATACGTGTGTGGATGTGTGTGCGGAAGCTGCTGTCCGTCCGTGGTGAGAAAGAACAAAGTGGTAGATGACGGGATGAGAGACAACGTAGTGTAACGTTCTACAGACATAACAAGGCTGCTGAATGAGAGAGGCATCCGCCGATACGTTACACGGAAACACACCGTGTTAATAACAAGCCGACCACCTCACGGTACCGCCGGCTGTGAGCTGTGATCTGTTTTTAAAGTGACGCACCTTGGCGGAGGTCTGCGCTCTCCGAGTGCCATTCTAGTTATAATATTTTAGTCTTCAACTCAGGACATTTCGGTAGGATATGACAATAGAATAGAGATAATTTTGTTTTACTTTTGTATAACGTTTTACTGGCGTCTGGTGGTCGCTTTCAGTCCAAAATGGCGGAAGCGTAGCTCTGCTGCTGGGCATTGATGTTGCAATGGAACGAACAATCTTCTTGGCGATATACGTTTTTTGCCCTATAGCGTCCTCGCCGGACCTGATGGACATGTACCGCTGCATTTAACATTATAGACATGACCACTGACCACTGAGTTTTTTCTTCTCAGTGGTAATACAGTGAATCGTATTGCATAATGAAGAAAAGGGCTCATCAATATTGGTGGTATAGTCCTTTAAATTAAAGGAGGAGGACTGTGATTCATTCATTACCAACCTGCAGCCATCAGAAGTGTCACCAGATGATGATGATGATGCGCGTGACTGATGTTTCACTGAGCAGAGACTGAAACAGCTTTTTGATTCACCAGATGTACGAGTCTCAGTGGATTCAGCAGAATTATGACCCACGGCTTTATTTAGCTGTGTGAACTGACTGGACCCATGGGAGTAGTAGCATATAAAAAAAAACTATTCTCTCACATCCACGTTTTAGATACAGATATTTGGTTGTTTAATTAGAATTAGCATTACAGAGTTCAGGGTGTTACTGTGCCATTTGAAATAGGCAAATAGTGCCTTGTTAAATACAATGAATACCAGCATTTACCTTTCACACTGAGTTTAATAAACATACTGAACCTTAGACACACAGTGTCAGGCTAATCTCTGAATTTAATGTTAGTTAAGAATGAGTGCATGCTTTACTGTCGGATGAATTAAGGCTGATTGGGACATAAGGATGGGACAGTATAACTATACAGGGTTTATTTTCTTACCATGAAATCACACTTTACTGGGTAAATTCTATGTAATATCTCGAAAGACACTTCCTTAAGTTTGCTATTGATGCAGTATTTATCACCAAGCTTTCTCCTACTGTACATCCTCAAATAAGGAAGACCAAAAACATCCAGATGAAGGCAAAGAAACATAACTGAGTGTGTTCCTAATGTGTTTGTTAGTCTCTTTCAGTAGCCTATATTAGTACCTCACATATAAATATTTTCCACACAATCCTCTGAATTGAAAGGTTGATCAACAATACCAGGGTTTCGTAGAAGTATAAGGACACTTTCTGGTTTCATTCTTTATAATAAATAATCACTTTTATTGAGTAACCAACTGTCAGTATGGACGTGCAAACGTCGTGATTAGCTTAAGTCACCACGGCAACGTGTTTTTGGCAAGAGCAGTTAACGGTCAGCGAGTAAAGCTAACGGTAGCATTAGCAACACTGGATGCTAACGTCTACCAGCAGAGGAAGCTACTGAAGCCACGTGGATTTCGTTACAAGGATAATGTGGATGTGGATTTGATAGTCTACTGGTGAAACTGACAGACTTCAGCAGGACAACAACACTGAGGCTGGAACCAGGTAACTAGCTAACTGACTATAATTCCTCCACATTGGAGACGAGCTAACATGTCGTCCAGGGTCTCACTCAGGAGACGAATTAAGATAAGATCAGATATTCCTTTATTAGTCCCTCAGTGGGGAAAGTTGTAGTGTACAGCAGCAAAGGGGATAGTGCAAAAAACCAGATGCATCAGCTAACACAGTAAAAAAGAGCTAAACAAAGTGTAACAAAATATGAACCATTTAAATAGAAGGAAGTATAAAAATAGGAGCGGTATATATAATATTGACAATAAACAGACTATTAACAAAATTGCACAAGTGGAAAATGATATTGCACAGTGAGAATGAATGAATGAATGAATGAAATTCCACCTGAAAATATCAGGTTATTGTCAGTTTTTTTGGTGTGTAAATGTTCTACTGGGAGCAGAGCTGGTTGTGGAGTCTGACAAACACAGGTGTTGGTGGTGTTGTTGGTTGTGGCAGGTAAAAAGAAAAACACAACAACAGGTCACCTGCCACCATGGCAGACAGGTTTTCCTTATATTAAAAAATATTATATTTAAAAAACAATTGCTAAGTTAAAACTAGTCAGGGATTAAGGTCGTGATACATGATATACAAGTTGTTTCTGACAACATCTGAGGAGAGAAATAGACATTACAGTAACAGAATATTGATTCATATTTGATCAGCGCTGCCTAGTTTGACCGTTTGATCGGAGTTCGCGAGTGATTGACAGCTGCCTCCGTTGAATGAACAGCCAATAGGAACGCTCTCTCTCTCTGAAATGACCTGTGATTGGCCAAAGTCTCCCATCACGGGCTAGATCCAGAGCCATGAGGAGGAGGCTGATAATGTGCTCAGAAATAACATATCATGTTACACGCTGCCGGGGGAAAGTTGAAACTAAACGGATAATCCTGTATATGACCTTTAGAAATTAAATCCCCCAGTGGCTACCCCACTGACCTTTGACCTTAAATGCCCATTTGACCTTGTCGAATCCACACCAGGAGTTAATGTAAACCAGCTGCAAATCATGTATTCACTTGTTTGTTTCTGTGCAGATAGGTATTAAGTGTCAGCTAAGTTCATAATGTGCACATCTGCAGGACACTAATTTTAGCAAGCATAACAAACGCACATACACTACACTACACACATACACTACACTACACACATACACTACACTACACACATACCATATGGTGTTGCCTGCGTCATCAGCGTTCACTTAAGTGTGTTTTCCTGTGCCGTTGTAAAAGGAGAGGAAGTCAATATTATGTTCTAGCTATCTATAGTAACCAGCTCAATATGAAATATAATACAAGTAATGTGTTTTATTATGAATTAACCACCCTTTCATAATCAGAAGATGTTAAGTTAGAATATATAAACCGTGTTAATTCAGCAAAATCTATGAGCATGCATGCCGTTAGTTGGTGCTTACTGTAGACGCCATGAGTTTTGTGTTTATGTGCTTTAATAGTGCCTTAATCTCCCAGATCTGATCATGTGACCCAGAATCAATGACGGATCAAATGACTATTCAAGACGAGGTTTAATGTCTTCGCTCAGCTGTTTCACTGAGGAGTCAACCTCCCTCTTCTGTGTCTAATATACTTTATATGTATTCTAAACCTCATACTATACTAGTAGTACAACCTCATACTATACTAGTAGTACAACCTCATACTATACTAGTAGAACAACCTCATACTATACTAGTAGTACAACCTCATACTATACTAGTAGAACAACCTCATACTATACTAGTAGTACAACCTCATACTATACTAGTAGTACAACCTCATACTATACTAGTGGTACAACCTCATACTATACTAGTAGAACAGCCTCATACTATACTAGTAGAACAGCCTCATACTATACTAGTAGTACAACCTCATACTATACTAGTAGTACAACCTCATACTGTACTAGTAGTACAACCTCATACTATACTAGTAGTACAACCTCATACTGTACTAGTAGTAC
>CAKAKR010060518.1:19370-32591 GCA_916700685.1 Adelosebastes latens | reverse complement strand
ACACACACACACACACACACACACACACACACACACACACACACACACACACACACACACACACACACACACACACACACACACACACACACACACACACACACACACACACACACACACACACACACACACACACACACACACACACACAAAGAGCGAATTCCCACACTAACCGACAACACGGTCTCAGCTGTGAAACATCACATACACACACAAATACACACACTTAAAAACACACCCTGAACTTCCTCCTGACCCATTTCCCAAACACACAACACACCACCGCTCTGTCTCATCCCTCCATCCCTTCATCCCTCTCTCTCCTCTCTCTCTCTCCTCTGACCAGACCACTTCTGCTTTGTGTCACCACATCACAAACACACACACACACACACGGTTAATCAGTTTGTTTATGAGGCCAAAGGCATGCTGGGTAAACTGTACTGTGTCTTTATGTAACTGTTTCAGGGGTCAGGAGGGTAATGAGTCTACTGTAAGACCCACATTCTGGTGTTCATTTCAATAATGATACCACACAGATTTGGACTTTTAAGGTTTTTAACGGACGCTAATGTTGTGTTTCATTTAAGGCTGTCGACATTAACGCGTTAACGCAAATTAGTTTTAACGCCACTAATTTCTTTAACGCATTAACGCAACTTGCGATCTTTCGGAGGTTGTAGCGAACTCAGATTTAAAGGTCCCATATTGTAAAAAGTGAGATTTTCAGGTCTTTTATATTATAAAGCAGGGTTAAGTGCTATATAAATACTGTTAAACTATCAAACGGCTCAATATACGGAGAAATACACACAGCCTGTATTCAGAAATTGTGCATTTGAAACAAGCCGTCAGGATTTCTGTCCATTTGTGATGTCACAAATATACAATATTTAGACCATTACACGGTTTTAAATGTAAACATTCTAAATATGTCCCAGTTTATTTCCTGTTGCAGTGTATGTGAATAACATCAGCTGACAGGAAGTAAATATGGACCCAAACTGTTGCCTAGCAACGTAATTCTGTTGCAATTCCATTGAAATGCACTAAAACGGAGTGTTTCAGACAGAGGGTGAATACATACTATATTTAGACAGACAGTATGAGGAAATTATGTGTTTTTTTTACATTACAGCATGTAAACATGTTCTATTAGAAACACAACATACAAGTATGAACCTAAAAATGAGCACGATATGGGACCTTTAAAGCTTGAGTGAAGATACTGGTGGGCATGTCTGTAAAGGGGAGACTCGTGGGTACCGATAGAACCCATTTTCATTCACATATCTTGAGGTCAGAGGTCAAGGGACCCCTTTGAAAATCATCATGCCAGTTTTTCCTCGCCAAGATTTGAGCCAACTTTGGAGCGTTATTTAGCGTTCTTCCCTGGTTGGTACCAATGGATTCTTTATGTTTTCTAGTTTCATATGATACCAGCATCTTGACGCTAGCTTTAAAACTGAGCTACAACCTCTGAAAAAATAAAGTTGGGCACTGTCGCCCCTTATACAAATTAAATTGTTCCTTGCAGAGCTTCATATGTAATTATATGTCATCAACCTCTAAATTTTCCTTACATTACCAGAGTAGAATTTACTAAATATATAAGCTGCTGAGACTCACATTATATCGCATATAGTGCATAGTTGACAGTCCTGACTCGAGCCCCTCCTCATTACACCTTAATATATACTGGCTATAGTTTGAATATTGTATCATATTATTCAATATTTCATTGAATATTGTATGAAGCGTCTATTTGAATTCAGACGCAGTAATGCTGGGGGTGACGGATGGATAGAGAATAAATACATCAAGAATTAGACACGACGAAGCAGGAGAATGGAAACGCTGAGAGATGAATGGACAGAGATATAGAGGAGGTAAAGGAAGTGTGTATATCCATACTGACTGTCATGATTTGAATATATCCGATTCTCACAATGACAGGTTGATTGTGTTGCCCTTTACGGAGGTGAATTTGACCGTGTGTGTGTCGCTCATGGAAACTCGGCCTCGTCTGTAAATGTGCTGATGCACTTCTTCTTCTGGAAAAAATATAAAAAGTGTGATCTCTGTCTCTTATCTGGCCTCCTTTATTATATCCCAGCATTCAGATGGGTACAGCGTGAGATGAGAGAATCAGTTTGTATTGAACATGGTTGAATGCAGCGCTGATGAAAGCTCATGCTGATAATAGCTTTTTCATTATGTCCTTAGCCGGGCTTGGCATTTCATTTTCTGTTGCAGACTTCTGATTCTCGCTGCCGCTGCTCTGGATGTGTGCCAGCGTCTTTTCACTGGAGTTCGATTGTGTGTTTGGGAATATTATTTTCTGTATTGCATTTCTGCTCGATTAAAGCTTCGTGGAGAGAGACGCGGGGGAGTGTGAGGGATTTTATTCACCCCTAAAAATAGACGTCTGCGATTAAGAAAAATCAAACTGAAGCAGCTGAAATTTTACCCTGTAACCCCTGTGGCTTTTTAGATTTTATGTAATTGAGATACGACCGTGATCAAACATGATTTCACAGCCATGTTTCCACCAAATGGTGGTTATTAAGTAGTCAGCGGGCAGATCTATGTCAGAAGAAGTTCAATAATAGAGATTTTAAGGAGACGTATGGTGAGACTCAATCATTTTTAGCCATGCTAGCTGTCTGGCTGTAAGGATAGTAGTGCCGGTTAACTTTCATAAACAACATCAAGAGCTCAAACAATAATTAAAATAATCGATTAGCTGATTTAGGGCTGCACCTAATGATTATTTCATTATCAATTAATCTGCCGATTATTTTCTACATTAATCGATTAATCGTTTGCTCTAAAAAATGGCAGAAAATAGTGAAAAACATCCCAGTTTCTCAAAGTCCAATGTGATGTCTTCAAATGTCTTGTTTTGTCAGTCCAAAACCCAAAGATATTTAGTTTAATATGATATAAAACAGAGAAAAAGCAGGAAATATCAATATTTGAGAGGCTGAAAACAGCATTTTCTGCCATTTTTGCATGCAAAATCACTTTAACGATTAATCCATTATCGAAATAGTTGGCGGAGATTTTTCTGTTGATTGATTAGTTGAGTAATCGTTGCAGATAGTTGATTGACAGAAAATTAATTGGCAACTGTTTTGATAATTGATTAAAGTTTTATTGATTTATCAAGAAAAAAGACACCAAACATTCTCTGGCTCCGGCTTCGTAAATATAAAGTTTTGTTGCTTTTCTCTGTTTTATATCAGTTTAAATTTAATATATTTTGGGTTTTTGACTGTTGGTCAAACAAAGCAAGAAATTTCTGACATTTTTCAGTTTTTCTGACATTTGATATTAATTGATTAATCCAGAAAATAATGCAGAAAATATTCAACAATGATTGTTATATGCAGCCCTTGCTATGTCTTTACTTTCAAGCCATCCACAGCAGTTTAAGCTGACTGTGATGTCAGACAGCACAGTTTATTCCAGTTTTAAATTAACTACATTTGTTTCAGGCCTTTTGGGAATGGAGTGAGATCAACACCGTCCAGATGTGTAATGTAAGCATTCAGCTGAGCTCGGCCTACGTTAAGTTTGGCTTTTGCCAAGTTCAAATCAACAATAACATTTAAGTTGGGTCTTGCTTCTGGTACTGGTGAGTTAAGTGAAATTCTAATAGTACTTTTTATGCCAATTTGTTTGTATGTAATTTTCCAGCGTAGTGCTGGATAACGTTGCAATGCATTGCTGCAGAAGTTGAGAAGAAGTTCAACTTATTTGCTGGACGACCCTACTGGATCCTCTACAGTACGTTGGCTTCTCCGCCTCATTGTAGTGAATGAGGAGGCTGCATGCTAGTGTTGATGTGAAACGCAGCCTTAGACTAGAATGAAATCCATTTGTTGCATGGGGCAATTGAGGATAAGATACAGAGCCAAGTGATTCATCCCCAAGGAGAAATCCTTTATTTTGTTTTGTTGCCTCTCCCTGTGCTTTTGTCAAGGAATTCTGGGAGAGTCGTAAGAGTTTGGGATGTTCAGTTTGACAAGGAAATATGGAAAATTCTCTTAGGTCATACTTGGAGATATTCTCAGACTAGTTTGACACATTGAAGAACATTTTTACTCGCTGAAGTCATTGAAGCTCTCTGACTCAGTAATGGACAGCCATGGAAGAATCATAAATTGAGGCCACAGTGTGTCAGCCCAGTTCTCACACGCCCTCTGGTTGCATCAGATTGGAAGTCGTGGGATTTTGTTTACATGGTAAACACCTCATACTTGTGATGCCCTGTGGGAGATGGGTTTGATGAGACTCCTCTTCTTCCCTGAGGAAGGTCAGTCATGTTGAGCAGAACCAGATGTTTTTACCCTCCACCTATCCAGCTATCCACCCTACTGCTCCGCAGCAGTTGTGTCTGAAACAGGGTATTTTAAAGGCTGGTAGAGATATTTTGGGAATTTTTGCAATCATTTCTTCAGTAATTTCTCAACAATATTATTCTACTGTTGGTGGGAAAGCCACCAAAACTAAAGTTAAATGACAGTAGACCATTAGTATAGATCATACTGGGGCATTACTGTGGTTTTAAACTTAAACTTTGTGAAACAAGTGATAAAAGCAAGACAATATTTATTTGTTTTCACATTGTTTTGGATCAAGCTTATAGCTAAATGTCTGGACTGAATCTAGTGGTGAAGCAATTAATCGATCAGTAGATTGACAATAAATTAACTGCCCTTCACTTAAAGGCCCTTAAAGTCACACCAGAAAGTGGCACGGCGAAAGTCATCCGTGCGGTGCCGCCATTTTTGGAGGGTAGCGTACGGCGCTACAGTAGCTGTCATTATCTGTCGCCGCTCTATAAAGAGAAGCTGACAGAGGCGAAGGGGTGATATATTATAAAACTAAAGTTAGTTAATGATATCGATCCTTATGGATTAGCAGGACCTTGACAGCTCGCCACCGCTCAATCACTGATCTGTTTTTTTGCGTGAGCGCCTACACCTGTCAGCAATTCAAAAAAATGGAAATCTTTGGAGGCCAATGTTCAATTTACAAACGGATGGTTAACGTTACCGGACCTTCAGATCTACAAGCCAAACGCCAACTACTCAATCATCTGGACAAAGATAAGCCAGCTAACCCTAACCCCAAAACGTTGGCTAATACTGCGTAATTAATCTACCTTATCTTGCAAAATGAAACCCATAACGTTAGCCAACCTTTGTCTCTGACTGTATGCTATATATACAACATTTAGTGTTTTGAATCCTATTCAATGTGTAGGGTTTTGTGTTAGTTCAGCAAGTTCTTTTGACACGTGCACTAAACATCCAGGAGATGGTACTCTTACCCTCCAAAAATGGGAAACTTGCTGTCGATGACGTCACATTCCCTTTCCTTATTTTGGACTCTACGGCTCTCCGTTCCTGTAAAACGGTTTGCTTTTGGTCAATGGCGCAAATTCACAGTCCTAATTAAGCTACATCAAAAGTTTAATTTGACGTAAAATATTTGCACGGATTTACTTCGTACCTGCAAGAAAATCCACTGATTGTTGCAAATATTGAAACTGACTTTGAAACTTCTCATTAGTCATTTATCAGGCAAAAATGCCAAATATTTGCAGATTCCAGCTTGTTAAATGTGAGGTTTTGCTGCTGTTTGGTTTTAAATTATTACAAACTGAAAAAAAATTGGGGTTTATGGACTGTCGGTTGGGAATATTTTAAGCAATTTGAAGATGCCACCTTGTGCTCTTGGGAGATGTGCGAGGCTATTTTTTACAAGCCGTCAGAATCTTAAATGGACGACAGGACTGGGGAGTGTGGTTGCATTTGGCGTCTCCCGGTTATGAATGTGTGGAATTAAGTGAATATGGAGCCAGGTGGGTGTTCAGTCAACCTCCTCCGGGGAAATAAAAGAATATCACCACACTTGTTGCCAGATAATGTTACGTCATAAATCCTCAGTAATGGGTTTTCATATATATAGAGAGGATTGGGAGTGGAGGGAGGTGAGATATTGGGGGAGGAGAGGGAAGTAAAGAGCAGGAAGATAGAAGTTATATAAGTTTCTCCTTTAATGCTCGCACATATTGTTTTAGATTTGTCTTTTCCCTCCTCTACCTCTCTGTAAACAAAGAAATTCTTCCTCCAACATGGATCCGTTTAGTTTCCACTTCATTTCAGAGCTGGTCGGTCTCGGTGGCCTTGATCAGCATACTGATAGAGGCAGATTCAACATTTCCTGTCAGACTGTTAAACAAACTGCTGCAGCTCTGTTCAACTCCCTCCGTTTAATCTCTCCTCTCCTTCCTCCTTCTCCTTGCTTCCTACCACATTTCATCTCCTCTTCATTCCACAAACCTTCAAAGGGGGAGTATTTTCTCATTTATGTGACAAATTGTCTGTATATTAATGACATTTTTACCAAAAGTTGTTTAATTACTTAACCTCCTTCGCGACAAGCAAGTTACCTTGCGTTGGACAAACAATTTGTGGACTGTGAAAACAACAGTACTCTCGACCACTCGTTGAATTTTCTCTCACCAAAGAGAAGAGCAATAAGAAGAAAACATCGGCTCTGGGTGAAACACTTTCACCATGCTGAAATGTAGCCGTCCACAGTCAGTCATTCTCACCAGCACACAATCACTCCTGCAGGGAAACTTTGCCGCACATAGGAAATTGAAGTTGAGTTTAGTTAATTAAGGCCTGTACAAACATGAAAGCTCTGTGGTAGAATAAAGAGATATTGGATGTTATACAACATCAGGTGGATGTGAGTGAAGACACTTGTGTTGTGTCTCAGTGTTGAACATGTTAGATTTGTATTTGAGGATTGACTTATTTTCCTTTTTGGTGTTTTTGGTGACATAATAATAAATTTGTGGTTTATTTTAGATTACACTGCCCTGATACACAAAGTGACACTTTTCTGGAGCAGCAGAGGAACTGTTGACAGTAATACTGACAGAGTCCCCGTCTTCTCTAGTGTGCAGTAAATGTGCGAGTGGAGTTCACATATTTTGAGCCGGCCTTTACAGCTGCAGCTCCCCTCTGAGACACACAAACACCCACACAGATATAAAGATGCAAACACACTGAACTTCCTTCTGCAAAATAAACCAGAGTTTTCCTGTACGCCTCCCACAGGAAAGTGGGAGAACGTGTGTGTGTACTAAAGGTTTAAAAACTTTGTCTCAAAACTTGTTTCTCAGTCAAATAAAGAAATGAGATATGAAGATATATACAGTAAAAGATGGTTGGATGAAAAATAACATTTCAACTTGTGTTTAATATTAATGGGATTTATATAAGTGGGCTGTCCATTTATTGAATGCTTGTTAAGTAATTGTTTAGTCTATAAAATATCACCACTACACAAATAATAACACATATCCATTAAAACCGACCACAGTGCAACATTTTACCATAATTTAGCCGTAAACATACATACATACATACATACATAACAGTATTTTTTATTAGTAGGTATGCGATTTTAACATGATCCTAAAAGATACACTCCTATTAAATTCATCTGCTAATTGTGAACTTCTCAGGAAGCGATCTTCTTGAGTACAATATCTTGAACATCTGTCCAATATGAGACTAAAAACAACACTTTGTGATTTTGTTTGTCACTGAAGTGTACAGATTTCTTGGTTAAAAGCATCCAGTCTTCAAGTCAAGACAGTTGGGGGTAACTGAGCTTTGAATGTAGGTATAACAGGGTGTCATCTGCATAGAATTGGAAGTTAAAGTTAACATTATGTCGACAAATAATAATAATGAAGTATGCTGAATCGTAAAAATATATCGGTTGAAAAGCTTTTCAAGCTTTTTCCGGAGCTTTCCACCACCACATCTCACAGTCAATGACATGTGCCAATTATGATTTAAATGAGTAACTATCTGATCTAAGAAAAAGTAAACAAGATTACAAATGTAACCAAACATTCAGTGCCAGTTTTCAGTACTTTCGTTTATACCAAAAAGGTTTAATTTTCAGCCCAAACTGTGAACGGAGCTCCTCCAGTTCACAGTAAACCAGCTGAGTGGAGACTTTCCAGTTCAAATTGTTTACACTTACTGCAGGAAACAGCAGATCTGATAAGGTTGTTAAATACACGCTGTTAAATATTAATTTCCAGCCTGCGATTGTACTAAACATTAACAGCACAATTCCATAATGCTTTATTATTATGTCTGAACTACTTCCTGTATCAGCTGTATTATCAGACCTGCCTTCCTGTGTGCTCTTTATCAATCTGACATCCTCCCGTGTGTTTAGACTCACACACAAACTGCAAGGCTTCACACTAGAGAAATAACGTGGGTTTATGTGTGTTATAAAAGGCTAAATAATTAGGTAACAGCTCTGCATTGCTATGTGTTGACACAGCAACTCCAGTTTAATGAACTGGTTTTATGGGAATTTTATATGACAAAGCCTATAGTAAGAAAAGCAGGAGGCCTTTGTCTGAGTGGAGGAATTTAACGATAAAACAGCACAACATACTAACTGCCCCATGAGGCTAAAAAACTCATTACACAACAGAAAAGTGACTAGAAAAGTTGTTGGATGGATGAAAAATAGAGACGTCTTGGGGCAAATAAAACACATAAAGTTTGGTGCCAGAAGAATGGCCATGCTTTTACCAAAATCAAAAGTTTTGATCCTCTGTATACAGGGGCAATCTTATGTGTATTAAGACAGTGGTTCCCAGTACCAGGCCTCTGCACATTTACTACGACTAAGAAACAAAACAATTCGTCAAAAAAGCTGAATAATAATAATAAACTTTGTGCAATTCGTTTGGTAATAATCTTCAATTTGTCATGTTCTCTGTGTCTTCATCACTGTCTGTCAAGTCAACAACAACGGGATACTGATAAATTATGTGTTGTAATATACAAACATTTGACTTTTATTATTTCAAAATTTTCTAACATTTAGCATGTTAAATCGAAAACTGAAAGTACAGCTGAGGCAAATTAATGGTACATTTTTCATGTGTTCCAAATGTACCTTAAAGGGACATTTGTCAAGTATTTAATACTCTTATCAACATGGGAGTGGACAAATATGCTGCTTTATGCAAATGTATGTATATATTATCATAAAGTGGGCATGTCTGTAAAGGGGAGACTCGTGGGTACCCATAGAACCCATTTTCATTCACATATCTTGAGGTCAGAGGTCAAGGGACCCCTTTGAAAATGGCCATGACATTTTTCCTCGCCAAAATTTAGCACAAGTTTGGAGCGTTATTTAACGTCCTTCACGACAAGCTAGTATGACATGGTTGGTACCAATGGATTCATTAGGTTTACTAGTTTCATATGAGTTGCGTTAAAGAAACGAGTGGCGTTAAAACTAATTTGCGTTACACGTCATTATCGCGCTAACTTTGACAGCCCTAAAATATATGTTTGAGGTAATTTAGAGGCAAGGTCACCATTACATAGTTTGAGTTTGTGTACCTACATACCATATACCTACATATCTTGGTCTCAAAAAACCTGTTTCCAAAAATAATAATTGGGAATTAAATTAATTAATGAATTAATAAATAAAAAAGTTAAACTCTGAAAAAACAATATCTGCCTCAAAAATCAACCAGGAAACTGAAAGCAGATTATCCCATGAAGGACACATTATTTTTGAAAAGCAAGATTAGAGAAAAGGCAAAGACATTCGAGTGGACTAAAGTAGAGTAAAGTGAAACTTTGCAGATTTTCAACCGGCTTTGTATCGTTGTAATGTGGGTTCATTTGCACATACCAGCCACATCGCAACTAAACAAAGCAGGTTGAACATCAGCAAAGTTTCCCTTGAAGTCTTGTTCCTCTCTTACCTGTTCAGTGTTCAGGCCTGTTGAACTCTGATGACATGAACCACCTCTCTCTCCTCTCCTCTCCTACACAAAACACAACAGTAACATTCATCATTTAGCGGTTTGGTTACATTTAAATTTATTCTGATTTCATGCAAACAAAGAAATCCATTATTTAAGCTTCCTCTTAACAGGGGACCTTCAGTAATTTTAATAAGATTTACATCTTCAAACTGCAAAAAGAACTTTTTTAATACCGACGGAAAGCATATATGCACATTCAGGGCTGTCGACGAGAACAGTTTGAACATTAAAAACTGCTGCTGGGTGAAAATCCCCCTTAGTGCATTAGTTAAATCTGAGAATCCTCCCATGGGGTTTTCTAAGTGTTTCATCAGCCTGAGCGGTCAATTAGAGTTAAAACATGTAAAAGAACAAACATTTGAAGCCACGAGGTACAAACTGCCATTTGAAGGAAGGTTAATTATGCAGAGAAACAGCTAAAAACTGAGGAAGTGAACTTTAGAGGAGACGACGCCCACACACTGCTAAAAACTAGGACACACACACACACACACATAGATGCTAATTACACTTAATGGAGGAAACACTAAGCTTTCAACTTTTTTCTATGTCTCAGCCTAATAAGACTTTAGTGGTCCATGTAATCTGGACCAGACTAATCAACCACCTACACTGCCAATCATCCATGAGTCAGAACACTTAACTCCTCAATCTGGCAGGACGATCAACCGCAGATTATCACGGTTACTATTGATTAAACTGAATTTAATCCAAGTTCTTCCCATGTAGGAACCAATTTCTATCAAGCATCATTAATTATACTGTTAATTCAAAGTCAACAGCAAATGGTAAAAAACATTAAGGAAAGACGGACTAGAATTTGGCAAGATGCAGCTGATCGAATACTTGATCTGGCATCATTGGTTCCTGCTTTATTTAGGGCTGTCAATCGATTCAAATATTTAATAGCAATTAATCGCATGATTGTCCATAGTTAATCGCGATTAATCGCAAATTAATCACACATTTTTTTTATCTGTTCAAAATGTACCTTAAAGGGAGATTTGTCAAGTATTTAATACTCTTATCAACATGGGACTGGACCAATATACTGCTTTATGCAAATGTATGTATATATTTATTATTGGAAATCAATTAACAACAAAAAAACAGTGACAAACTTTGCGACACGTAAGTATGAGCCCACTATAACAAAAGAAATATCGCAAGTTGCGTTAAAGAATCTAGTGGCGTTAAAACAAATTTGCGTTAACACATTATCACGTTAACTTTGACAGCCCTAGTTTTAATTGATTAACACATTTTGGAGATATTCTGCTAACAACATCCGCTTTGAATGTTAACAGCTGACTGAATTGGCGTTATCAGTGGTTATCTGCCTCATAGATATGGATTAGAGGGGGCCTGCTACACCTACTAGTAGGTTCAGAAGGCTTTTATCTTCTATTCACATGGTTGATCACCGATATGAATACAAGAAGATGACGCAGAACTCGACGTACTATAAAGAGTGACTTATTTTACTGTACTTTTGTTACATAACTTACATACTTCACTAACACTAAGTTACGTAAGAAGCGTACTTATTTTAACACAAATCGCGATCGTTAAGGGCCGAACTTTGGCCCATCTCAAGCATTAGAATGGTAGTGATAACCACTGATATCGATAATTCAATCTGCTGATAACATTCAAAATGGGTGCTTATAACCAGACAAACAACAAACTGGACAAAAAATTAAACATCCTTTGCAAAAATAATGAGGTATTTCTCACAGGAAATTGGTTGGCGGAGGTGTTAATTTCAAGCTGGAAGTTATCGAACTAACTTCATCCTGTTGTTTGACCTGCAGGAGCAGCGGTGAGTTTTATTTCCTTACACATCTCGACCTGAATGAGACGTCTGTTCTACTTTGTCTTTCATCCAGACAGGGTGATGTGCTGCTCTAATGAATGACCACAAAGCGAAAGTAAGATGTGATCAATCAATCATCTCATCTACTGAGCTGAATCAGATTAGTTTAGTAGCAAGATGACAGTTTAAACAGTCGTCTCACTCATTAAATACGTAGCGTTACTCCGTGAAGCAGAATTTAAATATATTCCTTTTTCATTTGTTGGTTCTTCTTTGTGTACCTCTCATCAGTCACCTTCCCAGAACATTTTGTTCCTCCTACAAAGTCGAGTTAGAAAGGAAAGAAGGGACAGTTGGAAGGATTTTAACACGTTTGCTCTTTAATTAACTGGATATTATGCATCCATCCATCCAACCATCTGCCGATCGATGCTGCATCTATCCAGCGGTGAATACAACCTTCTGTATCGCAGCACAGAGTGTCCTTGATTTAATAAACTCTCCAGTATTCAAGAGCAGAGGCTCTTCATGTTTCTATACCTCATTAGTGGATCATTGAAATTTCATTTGTAAAGTAAGAATTGTGCATTTCTCCAAAGAGTCAAAGAGACCCGTACTGTAGGGGGAAAGATTCAAGTTTTTAATTTAGAAATGAATCAATTTGGTCACTGTGACAGTAATTCCTCTCCTTTATTAAATAGTCTATAACGTAGGACAGGACGACAGGATGATTAGGTCTTTGAGATCTTTATGGTCATGGTTTCATGTAATGGACCATGAACTCTGTCTCCTCCACATCTTCAACGACCGTTTAGAGATCGTGCCAGAGATTTGTAACCCCAGAGAAGAGCTTGAGGTGTTTGCATACTTTTCTTTTAGCACAGATTTAACGATATTATGCTTATATCGCCTGTAAAAGATAGTTGACAATAGACAGCAATAGGTAGGAAATGGGGTGCTAAAAGCTCCCAACAAATTTGAGGATATTTTAGACCTTTTTAATGCCTCCATACTGATGTTTTTTCTTAACACGTCCATTTTTGTCTCTTTAAAAATGGCCTACGAGTGTTTGAACAAGATTTAACTCTTGAGCGGCAAGCAAACAAGAACTCCCAACATTTTTCCAAAGATTCTGGTAGATTTTAGGGTTGGTTGTTAGTTAGGGTGTGTTTAGTACACCGACCGTTGGGTTTGGGTGTGGTCAGAGTTGCATAATAATAACTGCATATAAACGTGAATGTTTCAATCAGATGAGGTCAGTGAAACAATGCATTTCAGCTTAGTGTTACTCTCCATTAGAACCACTCCCAATTGGGAAAGACCTCGTGGCTTGAAGTGTAAATGCAATCGGCAGAAGTAAAAAGCTAACGTTAGGTTGTAAAAGAACTACACCACGGTGGCATGAGCGCGAGTATACACAACGAAACTGTAAAGGACGACGAGTCGGCGTGATGACGTTTAGTAGTCTCATTTAGCATCATCATCAAAA
>CAKAKR010060518.1:0-19350 GCA_916700685.1 Adelosebastes latens | reverse complement strand
GACAGTATCCAAATGTGCAAAACACGCAACAGCTAACAAAACATCTGTTGAAATTACACCATAAAAAAGCAGCAAAATAGCATTTTACTTGTTCAAGCTTTTTAAAATATTGTCCAGAGTATCAGTGTTTGTCTACAAATAGGGTGACGATTACCCCTCTCTCACGAAGAAACAACACCAACACCAAGCTGTTATGGTATTCACCACTTCATATGTGGTATATACTGATGTTTTTTCTTAACACGTCCATTTTTGTCTCTTTAAAAATGGCCTACGAGTGTTTGAACAAGATTTAACTCTTGAGCGGCAAGCAAATAAGAACTCCCAACAGTTTTCCAAAGATTCCGGTAGATTTTAGGGTTGGTTGTTAGTTAGGGTGTGTTTAGTACACCGACCGTTGGGTTTGGGTGTGGTCAGAGTTGCATAATAATAACTGCATATAAACGTGAATGTTTCAATCAGACGAGGTCAGTGAAACAATGCATTTCAGCTTAGTGTTACTCTCCATTAGAACCACTGCCAATTGGGAAAGACCTCGTGGCTTGAAGTGTAAATGCAATCGGCAGAAGTAAAAAGCTAACGTTAGGTTGTAAAAGAACTACACCACGGTGGCATGAGCGCGAGTATACACAACGAAACTGTAAAGGACGACGAGTCGGCGTGATGACGTTTAGTAGTCTCATTTAGCATCATCATCAAAATCAACATCAACAAATCCGTTGACTTCCAGACGAGGGAACCAGAAGTGTTAAAATCCCAACTCATTTCTGGGTTTTAGGACTCCTTCCTGTAGCACTCTATTGCTGCAGTGATGTAGAAGTGTACTCATGGTGTGGCCGGTGCGCTGTGACGTCACCGTTGGGTGTGGCCACAGTTTGAACAAGAAGAGGTCAGTGAAATGGACACCTTCCAGCTCGGTGTTAAGTTACTCTGCAAAACGCTGGTATTCAGAAAAGCCCTGGTGGCTGTAAATCCAATAAAAGAAGGAGTTAACGCCTGCATTCTTGGCATTCCCCCTCCTCGGTAATATCGACGCGAGTATCAAATGACTGTTGCTGAGAAGAGAAGAAGTATGAGAGTGTTAAGAAATGGGAGTGAAGTAAACATGTAGAGCTGAAGGAGAAACATAATACACAGCGTGGAGGAAAAAAGAAGCAGGAGGAGGATGAAGAGGAAAAGATTTAGGTTCAACAAACTGAAACCTTCATATATACTGTAAACACACACACACACACCTCAGCTGCTGTATGACAGATGGAGAACGAGCGCTGAATGCTGTGATGTGATTTGCAGGTTGATGTGTTTCTTGCCGGCGGAGTATTTCATGATAGTTTATTACACTTTGAGTCTTTTAAAGCGCACACACACACACTGGTAGAGAGGGAGGAGAGGAGCCTTGTAAATCAGTTTTGCTGGCTGCTTCTTATCTGAGAAATGCCAGCTATGAGAGCGGGGTGGTACAGCGAGCTGAAAGCTGTGCAGCTGAGCTTCCCTTCTCCCCTTTAATGACTCGCGTGGCGCCGCTGCCTCATTGACCAGCAGCGAGGAGGCGAGCGGCTGCCAGGTTGAGGTAAGAGCAGCATCACAATGTGCAATTAATGATGAAACGTTATGAAACAACACTGTACGCTTAGCTAATGTTTGAACATGGATCAACTGCTGCTAAACTGGTTAGACTGGTTATGAAAAATAATACCAGTGTCGGTATGTGGTCTAACACTCTCACTAAGCACTCTTTTTTATTTTATTCCAATGCAGCATTTTCATCTGTTTCCCCTTAAAAGATGCATGATACGTTGCCTCCAATAACAGGCCACAAATTGCTCTTTTTTTTTTCCATGAGGTTTGGCACGGCTCAATATAAATCTAGCAGGTGACAGACGTCCTTTTTTAAAGTAAGCTGTGCAATGGATGATGGACAGTTTCTTTTCTACTCAAATGTCAGCATTGAACTCTTTTGGCACCAACTTGGATGAATATCTTCCTCGCTGAGCTGTCACTGCTCTGAATTTTTTAAGTGGGAAAATCATGGCAGCGGTTTTGGAAAACTGTCCAATTTCTCCACCAAAAATAACACAATTTGATGCAAGGAATACAGCATATTATGTAGTTATTCCACATGTATAACTAGGGTTAGGTCCCAGTGCTATGATGATATATACTGGACGTCTTGGAACCCAACAATATGATAGTTTTTCAATACATTTCTTTGCAGAAAATAAGTATGTTATTGTTTTTTAATCTAACAAAATGAGACAGAATCCTCAAACGCGTGTTGAATATTGCCTTTACACAAGAAATTAAACTTCAAATGTGAGTATTCTCTGTTTTATATCACTGTAAATGTGTTATCTTTGGGTTTTGGACTGTTGGGTGAAACAGGAAGCCATGTAAAGATGTGCAATTTGCATTTTTTCTGACATTGACTTGATTATAAATAGTGTTAGTTGCAGCCCTAGTCCTAACATCCATAGAGAAAGTGGTAAACACGACACATACAGTAAAGTATTGAAACACTTTGGGTTTCACACATTGCAGGAAAAGCAGAGCTAGACATCATGGCTAAAGCTGCATGCTAACTCGTTACGTTATCATATTGCGGTAACGTGCGGTCGAGCCGGCCGTCGCTCTCATCTCCGTGGTCAACTGGGCCGACGCCACAACTGTAGAGCACCCATATACTGACATTTATGTTAAATGCATTCAAACGGCCCCGATGGAGCTGACCATGGATGTATAAAGAGAACGGAGCTGACGGGAGAGCTAGAGACGGACTTGGAGAAGTTAGAGGAAGTATGATTCAACTTTTTCCCATGGTATAGTGTTAAAAAAGTTAACAAAAATCCCAATAAATCGCAATACATATCATATCGGCACCCAAGTATCGTGATAGTATTGAATCAGGAGATAGGTGAATTGTCCCAGCCCTACTAATTGCTGGTGTTGAGACTTCTTCAGACTCCTGCAGCGTAATCCACTTATCCACCGTTAGAATATGTATGTTCAGTTTGTTCCAAACCCTCCACAACATGGTGAAATACACTACAGTCGCCTCCTCCCACCAGCAAAGGTCCACAAGCAGTTTCATATTTGGTGATTTACTGCAGGTGTTTTGTAACTTGTGCTCAGAAGATTTAGAGTATTCCTTTAAACACAAACTATCAGCTACTGACAGTGTTAAAATTAAAAAACAACAATCTGTTATTATAAGTCTTTAGAAGCCTTTCTGCTCGCCGACGTTTCTAAAAGGATCAAGCTTATCTTAAACACATTATGCAGAAATGTTGCTGTAAGAAAAAGAAAAACAGACACTCTGAGGCTGTAAGAATCAGTGTTTTTGAATTGAGGATTAATTAACGACGGTGGTAATTTCTTTTTCTTTGAGCCAAATATGTTGTGTTTTATAATTAAAAGGGTTTTTTATTTCCCCCAAAAATCAATCTTAAACTCCAGTCCTCTATATCTGGTCTATGCTCGCTGGTGTTTCTCTGTGAATCTCTCCTTCACAGCCTCAGACTGTGTGGTTAATCCACTGTGACACACACACACACACACTGACACAGATACACACACCGACACACACACAGGTCTGTGCCTGTAGTGGAAGCCTTGCAGACATGGGATTTCCTTTCACATCCAATTTAGACCAAAGAAACTTGGTGAGAAGAGCATGAAGAAGATAAGCTGCACACACACACATACACACATACAGTACATACAGTACACACACACACACACGCACAAACATCTGTGTCAATATCATACCAGCATCACACACACACACACACATCAATAGCCCGAACACAATGTTAACGTGATATAACATGCAGCTTATAAACCTCCCAAAGAGACATCGACTGTACACAACAAAAAAGGCCACCCTCTACCCACCAACACACACACACACACATACACATACAGTGTACACACACACTGTAGGAGTGTGTACAGCAGACAGAAATGTGTTGGGACGTAATTACAATGCGGAGTCTGTACTGCATCCGATTGAGATCCAGAGGTTTTATGGCGAGTCTTTGAAGAGCTCTGAGAGCAGCAGCTCATCCTGGTTCAACAAAACCACAATGCACACACACACACACACACATTCATTAACAACACACACACACACAGCAAAGATTGAAGCCAAATGCTTCTTTTTGGTTGCAGCACAACTAGTTTCTAGCGTCAGAATGCAAAAATTTGATTTCATTACGAACATGACAGTCAGCCGTCATGTAATGTGACATTACTGACAATTAAATTCTGCACACTCACACACACACACACACATACACAACACACAACACAAGCCAAATGCTTGCTCGACTAGTTTCTAGCGCCAGAATGCAAAAATGTGATTTCATTACAAATATAATGCCAGACATACTGATAGACAGTCAGCTGTCATGTAATGTGACATTAATGACAATTAAATTCTGTATAGTCAGAACCTGATCTCATGGGAAGGCGTATAAATAGCAAGACATTAAAAGGACATTCTGCGTGTCATGAGGACGCATTTTAGCCTTTTTAGGTGTCATTTTTACGCTACGCAACAAAACTCCTGTAACAGCCACAGTTAGGTTTAGGAAAAACATCATGGTTGGCCTTAAAATAAGTACGTAAACTAAGTAAAATATGTACAGAAACTAGGGCTGTCAATTGATTAAAATATTTAATCACAAATTAATCACACATTTTTTATCTGTTCAAAATGTACCTTAAAGGGAGATTTGTTAAGTATTTAATACTCCTATTAACATGGGAGCTGGCAAATATGCTGCTTTATGCAAATGTATGTATATATTTATTATTGGAAATCAATGAACAACACAAAACAATGACAAATATTGTCCAGAAACCCTCACAGGTACTTTATTTAGCATAGAAAATATGCTCAAATCATAACATGGCAAACTGCAGCCCAACAGGCAACAACAGCTGTCAGTGTGTCAGTGTACTGAAGGACGCTGCAAGGTGTCCATGAAGAAATGGAAAATAACAACTTCCGATGCATGTGTGTGTGGCGAATCCCAAACTACTGAACACATCATGAGATGTAGCCAAGCTCCACATTGTACCAAAGATGACCTGGCCGAACCAAATGCTACTGCGCTCGCCTGCGCCAACCACTGGAAAGACGTGATATAGAAGATGGCTGGACACGAGGAAAAAGAAGTGTGCTGGCTTGACTATGCCTTGCCCCCAAACTGCATGTGATTATCATGAAGTGGGCATGTCTGTAAAGGTGAGACTCGTGGGTACCCATAGAACCCATTTTCATTCACAAATCTTGAGGTCAGAGGTCAAGGGACCCCTTTGAAAATGGACATGCCAGTTTTTCCTCGCCAAAATTTAGCGCAAGTTTGGAGAGTTATTTATCCTCCTTCCAGACGAGCTAGTATGACATGGTTGGTATCAATGGATTCATTAGGTTTTTTAGTTTCATATGATACCAGTATCTTCACTCTAGCTTTAAAACTGAGCAGCTACAACCTAAAAATCACAAGTTGTGTTAATGCGTTAAAGAAATTAGTTAACGCGTTATTATCACGTTAACGGAAAAGTACAGAAAACCCGTCACAAACGTCACAAACGTAACTTCAAAATAACTCTACAACACTTTGTGACACGAACAGCGGCTACCTGGTTGGAAGGCCTGTGTTTGTTGGACCCATCCACCTCCCCTTCTGCCCACCATAAGCTGTCGTTCTCACTTTTTATTTTACACCACTATCTCTGAGCGTAGCATATTTACACAGATGTGTTTACATTGCAGTTAGTACAGACTACATGGCATGAAAATGACACCCCAAAAGCAAATACTCAAACTTTTTTTTCTCACTGTTCAGTTGTTATCTGCTTGATAACTGCAGCGGCTCTAAAAGTCAAAACTAATCTACAACAAAGCCTGGAAATATGGTCGTAATGTTCTCTCGTTAACTAGTGTTTTTATTATGATCTTCCAGATAGTTGAGGGTGGAGAACACAGGGGAAATATGAAAGAAGAAGAGAAGACAGATGATATGTTACACAGATACCAGATCGTATCAGGAGGCCAGGATATTGTGACCACATGGACCGAGCCAGAGGCCAACAGCAGTACGCCCCATCGTTAAATCCAGAGCTCCAAAATAAAACTTTGAGCCGCACTGAACAATATTTTATTGTGCAATGTGAAAGGAGTTGCTCACAGTGACCACATAGAATTATCACCAACACTATTGCTTTACTCAACTTGACAGAGTTTTAGCCTCTTTCAGTTTGTTGATTTGGTTTTAAGGCCCTCAACTTTCACTCTCATCGCTAAAATCAACGCCATTTTCAGCAGCAGGAGGCATCTGTTTATAACAAAGAAGCTCTACTATTATATCGACTGTACGCTGCCTGCCCAACACCAAACGACAGACAGGAAAGGTTAGCAACTAGCTGGTGAATATGGTGGGACATCTAGTAGCTAAAAAGCCAGATATTTTCCTCAGGAGTTGGTGGAGACCAAAAACAGAGCTAAAAGAGAGAGAATATTGGACTTGACCGGAAACGTATGCTAAATGAATGCTAATGTTGCTGCTGGATGTGGAGGCAATTGTTTCTTAACAAGACATATTTTAAGCCTACGGGGTGTGAGTGTTCAATATAAAGCTAAAACAATTAATATTTTAATCTATTTCTTGATAAAAAGAAAATAAATTGGCATCCATTTTTATAGTTGGTTAATCACGGAAGTCAATTACCAAGTAAAACATGTCCAGCTGGTTCCAGCTTTTCCAATATGATGATTTTCTGCTTTCCTTTTGTTCTGTCATTAGTTTTATATTCACGATAAACTGAATATATTTGGGTTAGGACAAAACATTTAAATATTTGACCTGAGAATCTGTGATGGACATTTTTTCACTATTTTTCTGACATTTTTTTTAACCCATAATAAAAAGTATTATTAGTTCCTGCCCTCGTTTAATAAAAAAAATAAATATAGGTTTTCAGTGGAATATACCTTTTGTCTACTGGATTGCTTTATGGCCCAATAGAGGCCACAAACACAGCTGAAACTCTGATATATGTGAGTTCTTGATATAAAGAGTTGGCTCAACTCAATATTAACCGGCCTAATGTTGGTTTCTATCAGCTAGCAACCATACTCTGGTTTCCTTGCCTTTTACAGGACAATGTGTTCAGTGAAATTTCTGCATTTTGACCCTCTACAACCCGACAATAAAGGTCTTTGACACATGAGGAGTGCAGGAAGATCACTGGAACCGTGTTAGAGAATATAATGCTCCCTCACAACCTTTACTGGCCGATTATCAGGATTAAGGTCTCATGTTCACATGAAGACAGAGAAGAGAGTATCGGCAGGAAACAAATGTAATTACCTGAGTCGAGAACTTTCCACAAGGTGCTATTGATTTTCTACGAGGCTTAGAGGGGGCGCACGGAAAAATATAAATGTAGAAATGAAGCTTCTCTAAGGGAAAGAGTTAAATCCAACATGGCTCCTTGTTGACAAGCTCTGATATGACGGATACGGCTCAGTACATTCATTTAGGTTTGAGATTATTATAGGCAAGGTGGGCGATCTTCAGAAACTAGCAAGAGTACACTAGAATCATACAGGAAGTGAGTGACTAATAAATACAGACGTTTTCTGCTGACTGTCGGCAGTGAGTCAAACAATTGTCTCGTCAGGAGAAACAAAAATGCAACTGCAGAATTTTGTTGTCTATTAGGAAGCACTTTTTTTTCAATAATCATTAAAAAACACACAGACAAACACAGAAAACAGTTCCTGTATGATATTATGTGAGTATCTGGGATGTAAAGGAACAATTGTGAGTCTTTGTTCTGTTATTATTAATCTCTATTTTTGACTAATTATGTTCCACTAATAGAACAACCTCCATCCTGCTGCTTCAGAGAGGACACATTGATATAAATAACCCAGACTGTACGGATATTCATGTCATAAAATCACCTTTAACTAGAGATAAACAGTGATGATAAATACGTGGCATGTTGTACTCTAGCTTTGTCTTGTTAGGATCCACCAGAAAACCACTGTTTATAAAAGACTCTGCTCTAAATACAACATTGATCAAAAGTCCTCTGTGACCATGAGCAGTCATTTACCATTCAGAGGAGATTCACACAGGGGTGAACTTGAACAAAGTAGAGAAAAGTTATCTTTCAACCCTGAAACCAAAACTTAAAGAGAAAATACAGCCTTCACAAAGCACATTGTGCTGCTCCAATCAGTTAAACCGGACAGACAAACTAGCTATTAGACAGATAATAACTGAATTTTATTGTTTGGGGTAGATTGGGTAGATCTGACACCCTCTAAGAAGTTGGACATTTAATCTTGCTGACGTTAATACGTGTTGTGCTCCGACCTTAATGTGTTCTTGAAGGTTTACGGAGGCTTTACAAGGTTTTCTGATGTCAGTTAACACAGTTTGATACGATCACAAGACAAATCAGGGACACACACACTGTAAACCTTGGCTACATGATGACCAGTCTACATCTGATTTTTTTTCCATTGCTTTAAGTGGTCTTGCAATGATAGAAACTGTGACTCTAAAAACACACATGCATCTCTGGAGGATTGACTCTGTTGCTTCATGCATACATAAATTCACATTTACATCATCCATCATCCATCATCATGTGGCAATTGTGTGCAAGATGTGGGTATTGTTTATTTATATTCCGCATGAGACATAAAATTACAAATTAAAAGTATAGGAAAAACTGTCATGGCCATTTTCAAAGGAGTCCCTTGACCTCTGACCTCCAGATATGTGAATGAAAATGGGTTCTATGGGTACCCACGAGTCTCCCCTTTACAGACATGCCAACTTTATGATAATCACATGCAGTTTGGGGCAAGTCATAGTCAAGTCAGCACACTGACACACTGACAGCTGTTGTTGCCTGTTGGGCTGCAGTTTGCCATGTTATGATTTGAGCATATTTTTTATGCTAAATGCAGTACCTGTGAGGGTTTCTGGACAATATTTGTCATTGATTTGTGTTGTTAATTGATTTCAAATAATAAATATATACATACATTTGCATAAAGCAAGCATATTTGTCCACTCCCATGTTGATAAGAGTATTAAATACTTGACAAATCTCTCTTTAAGGTACATTTTGAACAGATAAAAATGTGCAATATTTTAACCAATTGACAGCCCTAAATAAAGATAAAACCTGAAAAATAAATAGACGTTAGTTCAGGATGGACACTAAGAATCGCTTAAGGGTCAGATTAAGGCTTTGGAGTCCCTCAAAGGTTTAAACCTGGGCCTAAAGTTAGTCAAAGTCGGATCTTCTGGAAGCTTGTTTCAGCTCTGTGGTGCAGCTAAACGCAGGTTCTCCATGTTTAACACAATATTAGATCATTTTAACAGCTCGTGAATCTACAGGCATTAAAATTGAACAATTAAACATTCATTATTTCTTAGAAAACACTATTAATAACCTACTATGACTCATTTTAAGAGTATTACATTGCTAGCATGGAGCGCTGGAGCCAACAGTCTACAGGGGATACACACATCTCTTTGGTTTGTGAAAGGCTAATGACTACATTCTTTAAAAGTCTTGGTGTACTCTTTTAAAGAAAGAGACCAAAAGACTTCCCGATCAATAAGCAGCCCAGTGTGATTAGTTTCCACGGAGCAGATCACTGGTAACCCACTTCAGATCAATGGGAAACTCCTGGAAGAGCTCCTTTTCTTTGATGATAAAGAAAGAAAATCAACATGCCGCTGAATGCTCCTCCTCGGTGTTAGCCACTGGCAAACAGCTGCATGCCAATGCTGGAAACAAAGACTTCTTGTCTTTGTGTTGCCGACATTAAAATTAACTCGAGTCGTATCCCGAGGGGGGGGGGGGGGGGACAAGGATTTCTACAAACAGAGACGATTCGCTTTCATACATGAAAGCAGGAATAAGAAGGCGTGTCATGAAAACGCGATGCCTGACCACACCGATGCGTCTCGTCACACAGCAGGGAGCACATTTTTCAGGCATCTGACTCTGATTCTGCTGTTTGTGGTGTTATGTTTCATCGGGTCCATTGAGAAAAAGCGAAATCCCATAATCCTCGGACAGAAAAGCCAGTAAACAAAGTCTGAGCAGGAAGGCTGGAATGAGTCAGCAGAGGTTAGGAGCTACAAAGTGGAACAGAAAGAAAGAAATATATGTGCTCTGTATGTGTTTCTTACAGCAAAATCCTCAGAGGAGTAAAATAATACAGCAGGTAGACCTGTTAATGCTACCTGGAACTAAACGTGAGCACAATGTAATGCCAAAAACTGAAAAAACAAGCATTTTATTGTTTGAATACAGCAAATAAAACTAAGAAAAACTCTGAAAAGTGTTGAATAGGGCTGCAACTAATGATTATTTTCATTGTCGAGTAATCTGTTGATTATTTTCTCCCTATTCATTGATTTGTTGTTTGGTCTATAAATAGGCAGAAAATGGTAAAAAAATGTCAATCAAAGTCCAAGATGACGTCCTCAAATGTCTTGTTTTGTCCACAACTCAAAGATATTCAGTTTACTGTCACAGAGGAGTAAAGAAACCAGAAAATATTCACATTTACGAAGCTGCAATCAGAAAATTTACACTTTATTTTTCTTAAAAAATAGTTGGCAATTAATTTAAAAGTCGACAACTCAAGCAGCTTTTATGTTTGAATATAAATATAATAAAACTAATAAAAACTCTTAGATAATATCGTCAAATAATGCAGTGAAATCTGTCGCTTCCTGGTGAAAAAGCAACATCAAATGTCTTTAAATTAGATAATTAATTGCAGGTTACTTCTAACTTGAGTCGTAGTTTTGGCCATTAGTTTTATGAGTTGTACCCACCAAAGTAATAGCTGAAATCTGACAGGTTGTAAGATTATCAAAACCACTGCTCACAAAATGAGCACTACCAGTATGATGATAAATTCAGATTATTTCAAACAACGTACCACATCATCCTGCAGCCACGACCAACCCCGTGTTATGAAACACAGACATGTAGACAGAGGAAGGAGAGAATCAGAGAAGAAGCTTCCTGCAGAGGTCATCTGTTGTTTGCAGAGGTACAGAGAAGTACGTCTGTTCTTCATTATCTCCTGCTACGTCATACCAGAGATATGTAGAGTTCCTCAGAGACCATAGGGGCTTTCCCTCTATACATGTACTGTACTATAATGTACTGTACCGGAGAAGGACAACCATAGAACACAAAAACCCAAGATGAAGAAACAAGGTTGAGCAAGAAGACGATTGCTACTCACACCAACTACAACAACAACTCTAAAGAAAGAAACCCTGAATAAACTGAACATAGATGAGATTCTCATCAGTAAACACGTGGATGTTGATACAACAGACTAACCTTGCAACACAGATGAGATTATGATTTATAATCTGTCAGCAGAATCACATTGTGACTGTATAATGACATTGTGGTTTGACTTTGTGGTGTTTAATTTTACTTACCGGTGCAGTTCAATGCAATAAATATCAATTCATTGGTTCCTGCTGAAAATGTACAGCTTTAAAAACACTAATATAAAGTTTAGTTTTTAAGAAAGTCTCAGTAATGTCCTAAAACAGCTGGTTCACTGTAGTTTTTATAAAACAAACAGGAGGAAATAGTGCATTTGTTATTTTCAGTGGCAGATTAATCCAATTAAGTATCATGTCAGCCATTTCAACAGTGAAGCTCACTGATGTGTTTTTAATAGTTTTTGGACAACAAATGGAGCTCTATGGCACAGCGGAATAAATATACAGTATATCAGATATAAAGGTGTTTACTTAGTCTTTTAAAACAGATCATTAAACATTCAGCCAATTTTAGACTGAATTTTATTCGGAAACCTTTGAGAAGTTTGCTTTTACTTGTTAAATAAAACAGGGTTGTTTAGAAAAACTTGTTTTTCTCAAAGTTAGGTATCAAAAAAAATAGTATTGTTTTGGTATTTGTACTGAAACTCGCATATTGTATTTGCACTATCATGAAACAATTTCAAACAATACCCACACCTACTGGGTATAATAAAAATCTATGGTGGAAGAAGGACTCAGATCTTTTAAAATATAAAAGTACTAATACCACAGTGTAGAAATACTCTTTTACAAGTAAAAGTCATTGCAATGCATTCAAAACATAACTTCAGTAAAAGTACATAAGTATTAGCTTCAAAATATACTTAAAGTCGATTAATCGATTAGTTGTTTGGTCTATAAAATGTCAGAAAAAGTCTTGTTTTGTCCAAAGATATTCTGTTTACTGTCATAGAGGAGTAAAGAAACCAGAAAATATTCACATTTAAGAAGCTGCAATGAGAGAATTTAATGACTCAAACTGATTAATCGATTATCAAAATAGTTGGCGATTAATTTAATAGTTGACAACTAATCTATTAACCTTTGCAGCTCTAGTACAAGCACCTTACATCTGTACTTAGTTACATTCAACCACTATAAAAATACTTTTGGATTAAACAGCATTCACATTTTGGCAAAAGCCTTCATCAGCATATTACACTGAAATACACGAGACGGTGTTCATTATCTTCTTATACTGAAACACCTGATTGTGCTTCATATTATTCACTTATTTAACATTAAAAACAAATATGAGCGTCAACCCTGAAAACCCCCAAAACACTCCGACATCGCTGAGTTACAGTAATGAGCTCATTCTCAAGGCATCTGGTATAAAAACCACCACCAGAGTATTAAGGATGTTGGTCTTCTGCTCTGCTGGACAAAGAAACCCACAGAGGACTGTCAACAGTGTGTAACCTCTGGCTCTATGACTCTACACAGGGTCTCATGTTTACAAGGGAACACTTGTACCAACATTATCTGGGACACAAAGCTGCCACAGTGAAAAGGGGAAAGGGATCACTGGGGGTCGTGACCTTTAACTCCCACAATGAACTGGCCTACTAGTGAGGACGAGGTCAAAGGTCAACTGACGGGATTGTCTGGAGAGAGGAAGGAGAGAAAGTGGGAAAGTGCGTTTGTTATTTGTTTGTTATGTTGAACAGCTGGTTGTACATTTTTACTGCTATTGTCAGGGAAGCTACTATGATAGTTAGGAGATGCTTTACATGTAAAGAAGCTGCATTACCAACAACTAAAGTTTAATTAATGACTGAATTAATGACCGATGTCTCGAGTCAAGTCAAGTCCCAAGTCAATACAGGCAATTCTCGAGTCAAGTCCCAAGGCAAGTCCAGAGTCAATACAGGCAAGTCTCGAGTCAAGACCCAAGACAAGGTCCAAGTCAAGTCCCGAGTCAATACAGGCAAGTCGAGTCAAGACCCAAGACAAGTTCCAAGTCCAGTCCCGAGTCAATACAGGCAAGTCTCGAGTCAAGACCCAAGTCAAGTCCCAAGTCAAGTCCCAAGTCAAGTCCCAAGTCAAGTCCCAAGTCAATACAGGCAAATCTCGAGTCAAGACCCAAGACAAGGTCCAAGGCAAGTCCCAAGTCAATACAGGCAAGTCTCGAGTCAAGTCCAAAGTCAATACAGGCAAGTCTCGAGTCAAGTCTCGAGTCAAGTCCCAAGACAATATAGGCAAGTCTCGAGTCAAGTCTCGAGTCAAGTTCCAAGTCAAGTCCCAAGTCCTAAACTTTGAGTGTCGAGTCCTTAACAAGTCATAATGCGCTCGCCACCAAACGTAATGTCATTTTAACAGCAGAGTAACTGGAGCCAACTGGCGCTCACTAACGTAATGTATTGGGTGCTGTCGGATTGGTTAAAACAAAGTGGATCTGGGGGATTAAGTGTAAGATAATGAAATGCAAGTCCCAATAACATTCACCAAAAAATAAAGAGTCCAGAGTTCAACAAAAAAAGAATAACACCAATTTTCAGGCATTCACCAATAAAAAAAAAAGATAGAAATTCAGTTTGTTCAGTTCAGTTTTTCCCCCATGAGTAACTCCTCTTCCCAAACAAATCAATAAGTGTAAAGTAAATAAACCCTACATCTTCTACGCTGTCGGAGTTACATCCTGTGCTGGGCAGTTAATCGTTTTACTGCACACACTTTTAAGTTTTTGCCAGGGGGGAAGGTATTTTCAAGTAAAAAGGCTCAAGTCCAAGTGAAGTCACGAGACATTGGTGTTAAAGTCCAAGTCAAGTTGCAAATCTATCTCGTCTAAAGTCATCAAATTTGTGACTCGAGTCCAAACCTCTGAGTCTTGCTACACCAAAACACCTTTACTAATACAGTAATGCTGCTGCTTACACTCAGAACTGTACTTACATCAGAAGATAACTATTTTAACGAGCCAAAAGAGACTCATTAAATCTAAAAATGGTGCTCTCTCTGTTTGTTGGCGACTCATCTGTTTTTATGAAACCATAAAATCCTGGTTAAGTGTGCATTGGAGAACCAACCAGAAGTAAACCAGTTACAGGTCCGGTTCTCTCTGCAGTCATCAGCTGTAGTCACACACACCTGTATGTATGTATGCAGGGACAACATACATATGCAGCAAAGCAATCAGAAATGTGGCTTATTTCCATAATGAGGTTCAGGAGGTGAAACAAAAGGCAGCTCTTCATCTCTGCCTGTTTCTCTGTTGGTGGTCTTATTAAATCCTCCCCGTCTCCACGACCTCGCCTTCCCTCCGGCCGCTCACAAACTCATTAGACTGCTGGAAGACTCACAGGCGGAATATCTCAGCTGTTTAATCCATCTCTCGGGCTGTCCATCTGCCTCCTGAGCTTTAGTTTTTAAACCATATCTCAACGCGGTGCTGAGCATTTTTAATATCAAATAATCATCGATCTATCAGGAGTATTGAGAGGGCTGGTAATGAGTTAGGAGTCGACGTGGAGCTAATTATGCAATCTGGCACAGGAGTAGTTAGAATAAATATTAATATCTATGAATGTCCCTTCTGTGGCGCTACCTGTTCTTAAATCAATCTTCTTGACTGCCATCTTGAGATATATTATAAGTATTGACACGGCCAAACTTAATTAGCTGAGATGAGTAGGGCTGATTTTTCATAACAAACAAGTACCAAATATGAAACGCTACCATTGGGGAGTGAATCAGAGAAGATCAATACTCTTCGTCTTGGTTAGATGCTGAGTCGGCTCCACTCTCTCCTCTACCCTTCTCTTAAATAGGACTTGAGATTATCTGGTGGGTGAATTTTGTATTTATTCATACTCTTCCTTTTCTTCTTCTTCTTCTTTTTAATTACATTTTTTATTTGTTTATTTTTTAATTATTATTATTGTCATTTTTTTCTCCTCCCTTGTTTTTGAACTCAAGATAATCTGGTGTGTGAATTAATTTTATTCATTTATTTATTTATTATATTTCACCATTATTATTATTTGATTTTTTATTTTTATTTGTTTTATTTCTTATTTGTTTATTATTATTGTCATTTTTTCCTCCTCCCTTGTTTTTGAATCCTTTGTTTTCTAATTTACAGTTACTCTCTGTTATTATATCTACATCTGGTGTGTGAATACATTTTATTCATTTATTTAAATTTTTTATATTTCACTATTATTATTTTATTATCAATTTATTATATTTTTTATTTGTTATATTTCTTATTTGTTTATTTTTTAATTACGCCATTGTTGTTATCATTGTCATTGTCAGTTACTATCTGTTATGTACATAAAATAAATAAATAAATAATTAAATAAATAAATAAGTCACATGACGTTTGTCACATGTTTTTTGTTGACATTTGTGACGTATTTTCCGTAGTTTGTTGTTGTTTTTGTATGTGTTTTACTTTGTTTACTTATTTATTTTAAGCCCAACTATGGCATTTTCCCTCACCCTAAGTCAGTGGTTATGTTGCCTGAACCTAACCGTGGACGTTTGTGTGACATACGAATGACACGCGAAAACGCTAAAATGTGTACTCATGACACGCGGAATGTACATGTAATGTCGTGGTATTTATACGCCTTTTCATGAGATCAGGTTGGTATACCACCAATTTCTATCAATTCTTTCAAGGTTCAGCTGCTCAAAATCTTCATATTCTGCTCGACGATGTTCACTACTAATGGACATCTGAATGGATCAAATCTATTCTGGAGTTAATCTTTTTCTTGAAGGACAAGCCATTTCAGTTCTATAAAATCCCTTTCCCTTCTTCCTCTGTTAACTTGTTTATGGTTTAACAAAACATAAAATGAAACCGATGAGTATTCTTGTGGTTTAGTTTGCCTTGATTTTCTCTTCCACTCGGTTTGGGCTGAGTCAGAAATACTGAAGGATTCAGCTCAAACTCTCAGAGTCAAGCTCTGCTTTGTACAAAATGTTAATTTTACGACTGAGCAGTTTACAGGCAGGGAGACAGGGACACATCATATTTCATTAAAGCCTGTCATCTATATTATAAGAGGCAATAACAAAGATTTCTACTGGCCCACATAGCAGAGAAATGACCACAATATATCTGCTGAGGTTGATAGGGCGGTTGATCAATACACCAGTCGGCCTCTCTGATAAGATTTTTGGCTTTCAACACTCTCATTTGAAGTCGCTCTCAGTTCTCGAGCAAAAACCCACTGGACTTTACAGAAACTCCCAGAAGTCATAAATTATTTGGCACCTTTAGTCACAGAAGAGCCGGACGGTGCACATCTAGCTTGGTTTTAGGGCAGGCGGGGGACAAAAGGTATAGGAGCCAGGGGGCGAATATACAGGGTATTAGTCAAAACATCGCAGAGCAGCAGCAGAACTGAAAAGTACTGCTGGTATTCAATCACACATAAGAGCACTTTATTAGATTATGTGTGAAGCATTTATTTACTTCCAGGTAATCGAAAAGATTTCTTCCATTCGGTGCAAGAAGAAGGACGATTTATGAAATTGTGCTGTTCAAAGTTTAAATGCAAAAAATCTCTTTAGATTAATTCTCATTCTCATGAGATAAGAGTGAACACATTTCACATTCAGCTTCTTCAGGTTTGCTAATGAAAAAAAAATCGAGTGCAGAGTTAAAAAAGTAATTACTTTTGCTGTTAAAGCTGCATTAACTTTTTTTTCTGGCAACTTGGGAGCAGCAGAACAAGCTGTTAACGCAACACTGAGATATCATCACCTTATAAAGTTGATATGGTGAATATCTTGCAACAATTAGTTGATTAGATTTCAAGCGAAAACGCCAAACATACGATGGTTAGATGTTCTCAAATGTTAGACTTTGCTGCTTTTCGTGACCTGACATTGGGACTGGACGATATTGCCAAAAATGGTATAAAAATATGTTGTATTTTGATATTGGTTGATTTAATAATAATAACAACAATGCTCATCTTATAGGTTTTCAAATTCAGATAGTGAAACGAGTCATTTCGTGGGGGTTGTGATGCTCGAAACAATTTATCCACCATTTTACAGATGCAACAGATGCCACTTCCTTAGCTATTTTAACCCAGACGTTGACTTATTTATTTCGTAACTTCCGTACTTAAGTAACGCCACCTCCGTAGTTATTTTAACCCAGACGTTGACTTATTTGTTACGTAACTTCCGTACTTAAGTAAAGCCACTTCCGTAGTTATGTTAACCTTAACGTTGACTTATTCGTCACATAACTTCTGTACTTAAGTAACTCCAATTCCGTAGTTATTTCAACCTAAACGTTGACTTATTTGTCACGTAACTTGCGTACTTATGTAATGCCACTTCCATGATTATTTTAGCCCAAACCACGACCTTTTCCTAAACCAAGTAGTGTAACTTAAACAAGTAGTTTTGTTGCCTAAACCTAACCAAGTTGTTTCCTGTGAAGACGGAAGTTCATTTTGAAAAGACTGTATGCATGTAACGAGCGGAAAATTGACAAGTGTTGCTGCACATTAACTTTCCTTAAGATATCTTACGAACCGTGGCATGACAGTTTGATTTATTTAACATCTTAAGCTTCGATGAATCACCTTCTTTTAGAAGAAAAGATTACCCAGCAGTATCAGACTTCACTGAGAGAACAGTGAATCTACAAAATAAAGCTCCTTCGTTGTAATGCCTGGTGCAGCTCCCAGATCGAACTGCTGCTCTTCGGAGACCTCTAACTCGGCAGTTTCACAACAACTGGACCAGAAAAGGTGCACGGAGACAGTACACAGACGAGATGCACGGGAGCAAAAGAACCGTGATAACAATTATGCTAACTATTCATCCATCCCAGTGCCGTTTACTGCTGAATGCTCTGGAGGTTTGTGGGGCTAATTCAATGAATCATCTGTGACTGGAGGTGTCCAACTCTTAATCTCGTGCCTGCAGCTCTTTTCTGAAGCATCAAAGAGAAACACACAAACACTGATTTACTCTTTCGCAAAGCTTGTCAGCGTTTTGTGAAGAAGTCTTAAGAGTGTCAACCTCTTCGTCTTGTGTGTTCCGCCGTCACGCCGGCTTCATACTCGCAGTCAGACCACGTCTTTTATCCACCCCCTCCTCTGTAGACAGCTGACATCTTGTTTTGGAGGCGGACGTGTCGGTGATAAGGACCAGCAGTGTGGTCTGCATTCAGAGCTCCCTGCTGGTATCAATCAACGTCAAGACGCTTCAAACCCACTTCAGCGCCCGTTCTCATGGGTTCTAGAGATCACAAGCTGCGAGTCGTCTAAGAACAGGATGTGCCTGATAAAAAGAAAAAAGCTTCACTGACTGTTTTCTTTTCCCAAAACATCACCAACTACAGTAGGAGACATGATGTGGGTTTTATGAAAGCTGATACCTCTGAATCATGATGTCTTATCTGTAACATCACAGTTTCCTGCAGCCTTTCATTCTTGAGATTCTTGGCAATAACTGGCTGATCCAGGTTTAATAGTCAAATATTTAACTATTCAAATATTAACATTAGGGCTGTCAATGGATTTAAATATCTAATCACGATTAATCACATGAATGTCCATGGTTGATGACAATTAATCGCAAATTAATCACAAATTAATCACATTTTCTATCTCAAAATGTACCTTAAAGGGAGATTTGTCAAGTATTTAATACTCTTATCAACATGGGAGTAGACAAATATGCTGCTTTATGCAAATGTATGTATATATTTATTACTGGAAATCAATTACCAACACAAAACAATAACAAATATTGTCCAGAAACCCTCACAGGTACTGCATTTAGCATAAAAAATATGCTCAAATCATAACATGGCAAACTGCAGCCCAACAGGCAACAACAGCTGTCAGTGTGTCAGTGTGCTGACTTGACTATGACTTGCCCCAAACTGCATGTGATTATCATAAAGTGGGCATGTCTGTAAAGGGGAGACTCGTGGGTACCCATAGAACCCATTTTCATT
>CAKAKR010060515.1:0-13944 GCA_916700685.1 Adelosebastes latens | reverse complement strand
TGGGAACCCCTGATTTAAAGGAGTAGACCAACAATTTGATACCACTCTCTTCTCTGTATGCTAAATATGAAGCTACATCCAGCACCTAGTTTGTTGTTTTTACATACTTTTGTACAGATTAAATGATCTTTACAGGTGCTGGTGGGCAGATTGTGTTACCTTTAGACAGAGCCAGGCCAGCTGATTAACAGGCTGCTGCTTCAAGCCTACTGTACACATATGAGAGTGATATCAAGCTGCTCATCCAGGAGACTGCTGTTCATGTCCCGTTTTGACCAGAAGTCAACGTTGACTAATTTGTCATGTAACTTACATACATAAGTAACGCCACGTCCATAGTTATTTTAACCCAAACCATGATCCTTTCATAAACCTAATCAAGTTGTTTTGTTGCCTAAACAATTCAGGGAAATGGACACACTGATCGCTTGTGTTGCTTGACATTCGTAGGAAAACGCACAAAAAATAACAAAATAAGTTTTCATAAGATATCATACATACCTTTGTATGAGGATGAGTTTTATATATATATACATAAATACATTAAACTGAATGATTTGGAAATGATACACTCTAAATGGTTGTACAGTTACCAAAAATATATATTATACTAATGATTATTTAATATTATTTTCGTCCTCAAATAACTTTTTTAACAGACCAAAATCCAAATACATTTGATTTACAATGATATAAAATAGAGAAAAGCAGCAAATCCTTCCATTTGAATAGCTGGAACCAGCAATCTTTTAGTTTTGCTTGATAAATAACAAATTATTACTCAAATATCAAAATTGTTTGACAAGTACAAATGCATTCCTTGCTGTATATTATACAACAGCAAATGAACTCTGACTGCTCTGTAGAATGCAGGATGATAGATATAGATATAGAATAAACTGAAAACATCACAATTAAAAGACTGCAAAAGAGAACAAACAGCAAACTACATAAATGAGTGCTTCAGGCTGAGAGATGAATGCACAACACAGCTGTCCAGCTTGGATAAAAGAGGTGGTGTGTGAATGTATGTGTGTGTGTGTGTGTGTGTGTACGCGCAGTTGAGTTAATCCCTAACCAGAGCTTGCACACAGGACTGTGTGTGTGTGTGTGTGTGTGTGTGTGTGTGTGTGTGTGTGTGTGTGTGTGTGTGTGTTGTGTATATGAGATGGTCGCTCCGAGGGTTTGTGTGTCCTCTAAATCACACACACAGCTGGCGTCATTGGCATTAATTTAAAAACAATACCAGCATTTCATCATCGGGATGAAATAAAAACTCTAAACAGACTAGGGACGTTCTGGTGGCTCGGCCTTTTAGCGCTCCGTCACCAGGTTAAGTCAATTTGATTTATATTGCCCAAAATCACAAATCACAAATGTGCCTCAGGGGGCTTTACAATCAGTACAGGATAGGACACCCTCTGTCCTTTACAGTGTGACCCTCTCATCGGATAAGAAGAAAGAAGAAGAAGAAGAAGAAACCTTTATACATCATATACGTACATACATACAGGTACATACATGAAATGTGACCTCTGCATTTAACCCATCCTAAGTATTTAGGAGCAGTGGGCTGCTGTAAGCACCCATGGAGCAACTTGGGGTTTAGTGTCTCGCTCAAGGACACTTGGACATGCAGACTGTGGGAGCCGGGGATCAAACCGTCAACCTTATGGTTTAAGGACGACCACTCTACCCCCAAAACTCCCCACAAAAAACCCTTTTAACAGGGAAAAAAGACAAAATGTTAGAAACCTCAGGAAGAGCAACAGAGGAGGGATCCCCTTCCAGGATGGACAGATGTGCAATAGATGTCGTGAGTACAGAGTGACGTTAACCTAGTGAACTCCGTTCATGTCTCCACAGAGCTGATGGGTGGAGGGACGTCTGATGTTGTGAACTCACACTTAAGACATCATCAAATTTGAGATTTAAAGTAAACGGGTAAAACGAGAACGATAAAGCAATGCATTCATTTGCCGCCATGTGTGTGTATGTGTGCATTGCCAACCCTCAAGGACAGCTGTCGGTCACACAGCTGGTGACAGATTATTTTTTGTTGTTGGATATTTAAAAACACCTTCATCTTAAAGGAGTACACCCAGGATTTGGGGGATCGTCTTGTTGGTCAACTACTTTTAGTAAACGGACAACAAAATCAGCTTTCCTCAGTAGATCATTTGATCCACTCTATGGAAGTCCAAGACTGACAATATAGGGAAAATAGAACTGAAATAATTCATATATGTCATCAACAACACCTTTTTCGTTCCATCATGGGAATTTTTGAGGTTACCATAAAGTGCATACATTTCACACCCAGAATTAGATCCTCAAATAAAATGGTGTATATTGCACTACTTAGTAAATTGGGAGTGACTTTGGACACAACCTAAGAACTACAATCATGCTGGCAGCTTTGTAATGCCGTAACTGCTCATTGCTGCCCAGTCGCACAGCAGTTTGTGAAATAGTCACAAAATTTTGTGTATTGATTTGTGTACATAGACACAAATTTCAAATTTTTTTCGTGATGGTCAGCACAAAATCAATTTGTATATAATCCACGTAATTGTGAAGCGGGAAACATAAATCGGGAGGAGGTCAGGTGGACGGGAGGGTCAAAAAACATAGGACTTTCACTCAGAAGACCGGTGTTCGTTTCCCGTGTGAAACTAGAAGTCAAAGTTGATTTATTTGTCACGTAACTTCCGTACTTAAGTTACAGCACTTCTTCTTTATTTTAACCCAAACCACCATCTTCTCCTAAAGCTATCTAAGTAGTTTTTGTCACATAACTTCCGTACTTAAGTTACAGGACTTGCAGTGTTATTTAACCCCAAACTGTGATCTTTTCCTAAACCTAACTAAGTAGCTTTGTTACCTAATCCTAACCAAGTCAATCTTTTCCAAAACCTAACTAAGTCGTTTTATTTTTAAAAGACTGGAGCAGAAATTGACACGTATGTCACGTGTTGCTGGACATTCGTAGGAAAAATCATGAAAAATCCGATGTTGAAAGTCGTGCTGAGCGTCACGAAAAAAAGTGAAATTCGTGTCTATGTACACGAATCAAATAGAATACATTTCGTGACTATTTCACAAACTGCCGTGCTAGTGGCGGTCCTGCTGAAATGCTTCCAATGACAATGTTCACATGTTGATATTCACAATGTTTACTTTAGCATGCTAAAATTTGCTAATTAGCACTAAATACAAAGTACAGCTGAGGCTGATGGGAATGTCATTAGTTGTGTAGACAAACCAAAGTACTGAACCAGTACTTACAGTTCATTCCTCCAGAGAAGTTAGGAGATCACCAAAGTGGGAACATGTTTACTCATTACAAATTTCATGTCCATCCATCCAGTATTTGTTGAGATATTTCACTTTGAACTAAAGTAATGACCCGACTGACCAACTGTCATGGCCTCCCTAAGGCTGACAGCATTCAGACAAAAGGTTTCTGCAGGAGCCCAGTCACATGTTCCAGCAGCATTGTGCAGTCACCATGGCCTATTAGACCCCCCTCCATCATTAACCTTTTATCACAGCTTACGTAGAGCACTGACCCCTGAGTAACAAGTCACTTAGCTCAGGATTTATAGAGCTTGTCAGTGATATTATTTATTTAGACGGGTTTTTACCACAAGACAGAATGTGTCTGATTCCACATCCTCTATACAATCTACCAACACTGTCCCTGTCAGGAGACATAGTTCATAAATAATGAAGCAGCAACAGCTTGTAGGGCCAGAGCAAACTTCAACATGAAGACGTGGTTTCAAACCCCATAAAAAGCTAGCTTCCTTCCTGCGGAAGGTTTTCAATGGGGGCGTTTTCAGACCTGCAGTTCATTTGCTTGGTTCAGATTCAGGACTAACTTGACACAGTTTGTTTGTGTTCATACGGGAACATTCAAGAGCGGTCCAAAAGTTGTAAACGAATGCTGCAAGCTGTTCTCTCATTGGTGAGAAACATTCCTCTTCTTTCTTTGTTTCTTCTTCATTACAGAGCACCAGCAGCGTGTACTGCTTATTGATTTCATTGCATTTATGTGGTTAATATACCAGTGATCATTAAATGGACATAATATCTGGCTCTAGCGAACATCTAGACTGCGACTAGAAAACAATGTCCTGATGTATCTTATAAGAAGACGTGTCGCCTCAACAGTTCGCCGTTGGAGATGTGCTCTGATGGGTGCATACCACACACTTGCACGACAATTGCTCTTCAGACGTTGCATCAGGTAAACTTGATTGTCAGCATTCATCCACTCACACACACATTCATACACTGATGTCAGAGGCTGCCCATGCAAGGAGCCAACCTGCCCATCAGGATCTGATCTAAACACTCATTCACACACTGATGGCTCAGCCTTCAGGAGACATCTGGTGTTCAGTATCTTACCCAAGGACACTTTGACATGTGGACCGGAGGAGCAGGGGATCGAACTGCCGACCTTCCAATTGGTGGACGACCCTACCTCTGAGCCACAGCCGCCTAGTTGTTTCGGATGGGTCGAAACAGGGTTGATTGCATTCTGATTGCAAACAAACCGCTCTAGAGATGGAGTGGAGGCGAGCAGAGACCACCATCTCTAGGTGAACTCGGCCGCATCACAGTACCATATGTGTTCACAACACATATTGTATGCCCACAGGAACTGTACCCGGGGTTGAAACACTCCAGGTTTCGAAACAACTGGTCCAAACAAGCTAGATGTGAATCATAGACTGTATATAAGAGGTGGACGTAGTCACCGTGACGTCACCCACTGGATTATAGACTGCCGTTTTGAAGCCTTGAGTTCGATATTTTGGCCGTCGCAATCTTATTTTTTTTAAATCAGAAGTGAGACAAGAGGGTGGAACTAACTACAACCGAACACTGAATAAGACATTTTTGTTACGTTATTGTTATCGTCGTTGTTATTTAATGTTACGATTAACACAATTTTATTGTGAATTGACACCTGCCACCTGAATTTTGTGTTTTACATAAATAAAGATATTTCCACCATAAATTGTGCATAAAAATTCACCAGAATGCAGTAAATTAAGTGTTTGATGCTCAAATTTTCCCCAGACCCCCCGCTTAATATGTGTCCCCACCAATGTTGAAATGAGATCTAAGTCCTGTGTCCACTACAAACACACAGACACTTAGACACACAGACAAATGTGCTTCTGTGCAAATGCCACAGTCAGTCGGTTGGTTAGTGTTTGTTGACGCTTTCCTTCATTTCACATAATGTCTTTTAACAATCCCCAAGAACAGGTGTGTACTTGCTGCATTTTGACAATGTTGCCAACTTGCGACTTTGTTTCTCAAATGCTAGCGGCAACTCTAATAACTGTTTCCAATCAAAAGAATTGGCAAACGATGCATTTGATTAATGTAGGTGGAGAAAGCAATAACATAACAGGAACAAGCTTTTCCAGTCATAAGAAAGTAGGCCGCCCTTTATGTGAATGGATGAAAGTACACAATTTCAGCTCGGTGATGCCAGATTCAACATATGCTGTGTGTCAGAAAGAAATATGAGTGATGGACTGAGTAGTTTTTCAGCGTCTGGGATGCCTCTTGTCAACACAAATTCTACCATGTCAGAATTTCTTTTACATTTGTTCGCCTGGTGTGACAGCATTCCCTGCTGCCTGACATGTCTGGAGACCAAAATACATCCCGACACCAAACACTGACACTTTCTGTTGCTGTTTGCAGGTTACCACACACACAAAAATGACAACAAATTGGGCAAATAAATGTTTTCAGCAATGCTGCAGTGTTTTTGGGTTGAACGTTTTTCGGCAGCTAGCAACAACTCAATGTAGGATTTCAACTTCTTGTCCAAACTATCACTGGAACAATGATATGCCATAAACAATCTGTATTTTCCATATAATTCAATGTGAAGGTTATAGTATTACCAGCCCGTTCGCAAGAAAAGGCATATGAATGCCACAATAATGCACAAGACGTTTAGCGTGCAACAAGAACGCCTTTCTTGATTTCCTCGTGTCATGTGTACGCCATGTATCCTGCACTGACTGCAATGTTAACACATCCACATATTAAATGCTACGGTAAGAGTTAATGACGTAGTATAAAAAGAGAGAAAGACCGTTTATGGTGTTCGGGTGGGGAGGTGGATGAGTCCAACAAACACCCGGTGGTCGGGTGGGGACGTGGATGGGTCCAACAAACACCGGACTTTTAACCAGGAGACCCGTGTTCAACACTGTTGTTGGCTGGACCGCATGGGCCAGCCCTACAAACGCAAAAGTCTGTCACTGACTGACTGACTGACTGACTGACTGACTGAGTGATGAAGTTACAGGATTGGTTGGCCGACTGTTGGAGTTTCCTCATTGGTCGTTGCTCTTTCAAAATGAAAAGGCGGAGAACAGTTCTGTGTTTATGTTTTCTGGGGAGCGTGTCAGCGGTTCAATGTATCATTACATAGTGCTGTTGTTGTGCATGTGCTATTGTTTGTGTTCGTTTAAGTTACGTTATGTTGTGCTTCGTATTGTGTTACCGTGCATTCACACCAAGCGCCAAGCAAATTTTCGCCTCGCTTTCCTCCAGAAGTAACCACTATCACTGCTTTGTACACGTTGTGTCTGGGTTCATAACGTCACCCGGCGGCGAGCTGTATTCACATACTGTATCTGTATCTAGCAAGCCACACGTCGCTACTGTGGTATGAACCCAAAATAAACAGAGTGTGCTGTGATTTAATTTCAATAAAAGGATCAAAATGATGCCGAAATAACGACATTATGATGTTGATTTGTAAAAAGACCGAATTCATGCTTTGTCAGGTCTGTCCGCAAGACGACCATCAAACAACTTTTAAAATGCTTGTTTTCTGAACGGAGTTCGGATTGATCACTGCCAGGCTATGCTAACATTGTAGCTGCTCCATCAACACTCAACATAACGTCATCTAGGCATAAATACGGCAGTGACGTAGCTGTAAACGGATCAAAAGTGTGCTGAAATAACTACATAATGATGTTGATAAGTAAAAAACAAACAAATTCATGCTTTGTCAGGTCTGTCTGCAAGACGACAAGCAACAACTTTTAAAATGCTTGTTTTCTGAATGGAGTTCGGATCGATCAGTGCCAGGCTATGCTAACATCGTAGCTGCTCCATTAATACTCCATCTAGGAATAAATACGGCATCAACAACGTCAGTGATGACATACATTTTCCAGTATATATAAACTGGAAAAAAAAAGTTCGGAAACTTGTGTTTGGTGGATTATTTTTCTGTTGTTACAATGCTAATGGTCATTGTATTTTACATCGTTGGAAAGCCTGTTTATTTACCTTCACAATGATGTCCAACTTGTAAGGATCATGCATTTGTGGGATGAGCAGCACAGCTGATTATGTGGGTAGCGCCCAAGAAAAATTTTGCATTTTGGCAAATTTTTCTGCCTTTTATTGAGAGTGGGAGTTCTGAGAGGGAGATGAGAAGATTGATATTGTTCTCACTCTCAGAAAGAAAGCAAATAAGAGTATTTCCCAAAGTGTTTTTGAGCTTTGATTTGTCACCTCCTGATTGGACAGCAAAACCTCACGTGGGTAAACACTTTTACTACAGTACCACATAACTGGGAAAATATTTTACATAGTGCAGCTTTTAATACGCACACCCATCCATATCATATAAGTTAACACGGTAACACTTTATAATAACCATCATTTATAAATGGTAAATTGATAGTTAATTAAACTTAGTTAATAGTTATTTTAACAAACAATGAAATGATTATTTATAATGTTTACTAATTATTATTAATGCTGATGTATGTTATTTTAACAGTATATTGTTTCACACATTATAACATTTTATATACTATATATAGAAGTATTTAATGATTAAGATATTTAGGATACCTTTAAGAAATCATTTGTAAAACATCTATAAACATATATATATATATATTTATATATATATATATATATAAATATATATATATTTATATATTTATATAATCAAAACATTATTTTGATGCCTATAATAAAGTTGCAACTGATGATTATAATATCTTATACATGTTTTACAAACCTTTTCTTAAAGGTTTACAAATCATTTGGTAATTATTAACAAATACTTAATATATAATATAGCGTAAATTTTATTATGTGTGCAACAATAAACTGTTAATAGATAGTGTACTAATGTAATCAGAATGTAATGCTTATCAGCTATGATACAATTTATAATTTATAAACTAATTATATATATATTGTGTATATTTCATATTACACAAACTAATGATAAAATAACAGACATTATAGCATTACCAATAATTAGTAAACATTGTAAATTATCATTTCATGTTTGTTAACAGTAAAATAACTACTAACTGTGTTTAATAACTATCAATTTACTATTTATAAATGCTGGTTATTATAAAGTGTGACCATTAACACAGTTGTATTTGCGTTGGATTGTTCCAGTGTGTTGTCATATTTAGTCTCTCATTACCCAGAAAGCAGAGATGGATGGAGTGAGATCAGAGAGTGGAGAGAGAGAGTGAGAGTGTGAGAACATGTGATAAACAAGAGGAAGGAGACACTGTGATTTATAGTGGAAGGGGAAGGAGTCAGGCCTTGACATTTATGAACTGGATGAGCCGGTTCTGTTCTTTTCTCCTCTCACTTCAACCATCTCTCCAGCTCTGTTCCTGCACTAACCCTGCCAGTCAATTAAGGCAAATGCCAGCAGGAAGGGCGGGAGATGATCAATATTTTACAAAAGCAGCTCAGCTAGACAGACAGAGTGGCGGTGGGGATGTCAGAGACGGACAAAAAATACACAGACATGAACTAGAACTAGAACTAGAACAAAGAACATCTTTTCCACATGAGTTCTATCAATTGGAGTGAATGAAAACGAGGGGGTTTGAAGATCTGATGTTATTTGTAACTTGAAGGGTTGAATCAGTAGTTATGACTTGACTGCTGGTATTGTACTTGAGTAAGAGTAGCGCTGCCTTTAAAGTGGTTTAAAAGCATCTGGACTACATCTTTTACTGAGTGTTAATGAGCTCCTCGTGCTTCAGAAAGTTTCATGTTTAGACCTTAAAAGTCAAATGTGGAATTTACATTATACAACCACAGAGGAATGAAACCACCACCCTTATGATATGATATATCCCTAAACTTTGTTTGCTAATGTTGCATTAATATATCTACCCTGTGGTAAAATGATGTAATCATTTTTCTGCCATGCTAGCGCCATGGCTCTAGGTATTGTTGTTCTGTCGGTTGGTCAGTCCACCACTTTGGTACAGACTAGGGCTGTCAAATTCATTTTAAAGCCACTAATTTCTTTAACACATTAACGCAAAACTTGCGATTAGGTTGTAGCTGTTCAGTTTTAAAGCTAGAGTGAAGATCCTGGTATCATCGGAAACTATAAAACCTGATGAATCCATCGGTACCAACCATGTCATACTAGCTGGTCATGAAGGAGGTTAAATAACGCTCCAAACTTACGCTGAATGTTGGCGAGGAAAAACTGTCATGTCCATTTTCAAAGGGGTCCCTTGACCTCTGACCTCCAGATATGTGAATGTTAATGGTAAATGGTAAATGGACTTGCATTTATACAGCGCTTTTCTAGTCTTCCGACCACTCAAAGCGCTTTACACTACATGTCAGCATTCACCCATTCACACACACATTCATACACTTATGGCAGAGGCTGCTAAGGTGCCAACTTTGCCCATCAGGATCTAATCTAAAGACTCATTCACACACCGATGGCTATGCCTTCGGGAGCAATTAAGGGTTAAGTGACCTTCCGATTGGTGGACAACCTGCTCTACCCTCTGAGCCACAGCTGGGGCAAGTCATAGTCAAGTCAGCAAATTGACACACTGACAGCTGTTGTTGTCTGTTGGGCTGCAGTTTGCAATGTTATGATTGGAGCATATTGTTTTATGCTAAATGCAGTACCTGTGAGGGTTTCTGGACAATATCTATCATTGAATTTGTGTTGTTCATTGATTTACAATAATAAATATATATACATTTGCATAAAGCAGCATATTTGTCCACTCCCATGTTAATAAGAGTATTAAATACTTGACTAATCTCCCTTTAAGGTACATTTAGAACAGATAAAAACAATGTGTGATTAATTTGTGATTAATCATGATTAACTATGGACAATCATGCGATTAATCATGATTAATATTTCAACTGATTGACAGCCCTTGCCCTGACTGAAATATCTCAACAACTTAAAGCGCTTTGAGTAGTTGGAAGACTAGAAAGGTGCTATAGTCCCTTTACCATTTAACTATTGGATGGATTGTTACAGAATTTTGAGACATTCATGGTCTCAAAAGGATGAATCTTACTATTATATGGATTGTCATGAAATTTGATACAGATATGGTGGCCAGAGGATGTATCCTAGTGACTTTGGTGATCCCCTGACTTTTCTTGTAGCGCCACCATCAAGTCAAAGTTTCCCTCATCCCATAAAATATCAACATCTACTTGATTTAATGGCAAAACATTTTCAGGTTCCCCATATGATGAATTATAGCTTACTGTATGTGACATTTCCTCTCACACCACAATGAGCTTCACATTTGAGTGAAATGTCTTGACAGCTATAGGATTGTCATCAAATAACATTTTAATTTGTCTGATACTCTGGTTTGTGACCAGATACCTGCAAAACTAATAACATTCCCATCAGCCTCAGCTGTACTTTATGTTTGCTGCTAATTAGCCAATATTGGCATGCTGACATGCTAAACTAAGATGATGAACACAGTAAACATTATAACTCCTAACTATCAGCAAGTTAGGTTTAGGCGACAAAACCACTTGGTTAAGGTTAGAAAAAAGATCATGATTTGTAATCAAATAATAACATAACAGCGTAACGTAACAGTGTTAACAATGCAACTAGCGTAAATAAGTAACAACCGCCCTTAGCGGACTTTCTTACCTAACGTTACGTAACAAGCGTAAAGTCAATATTTCCTTTTGGTTTGTATTTGAGGATATGGAGGTGTAGTTTGGAAGACAGAAAATGTCAACTGAGGACTCTGATTCAGAACTGTTGGTGATGTGTGTTGAGGACGGAAGGCCAGAGGTAGCGTCGGTGCATCATCTGCTGGAAAAACAGAGATGAAAGACAGTGAAACATAGTGAATAACTGGCATCAAACGTCAGAACAGTTAATCTGGTGGGATCTTGACATCACTGCCATCACAGAGGAAGTGCACTCATCTATTTTAGTTACTAGTTTTCCAGATGGGCAGGGCCGGGTCGGAGGGAGAGGAAAAATAGGTATCACCATCAGGCTGAGAGAAAGGAACAGATTTGTGATGGAAAAATGAATCCTGTTAACGAAATAAACTGCATCTTTTAAAGCAGTGGTTCCCAACCTATTTTCCTTGGAGCCCCCCTTACTTATATCTAAGAAAAGCTGAGGCCCATCCCCGACATCATTTAATGAAATCAACTTTCTTTAATGAATCTAACTCGTCAGTTTCATCAACAAAATAAAGTGGTGATGTCTTGACGGATTCGCCAAGCGAATGCAGATACATAATATGATCTTTTCTTTTGTAACCACTTCATTAATTTACTATAATAGTGTTGGAGCCAAAATAAACTTTTTGTTTTTGTGGTTAAATATATGTAATTTGTGGTGTTGTTAGATTGCTGCTAGACTTTGTGAACGTCAAGTTGGAGAGCAAATCGTATTTTGACCGCATTGAAAATTATATTTTTGAAAGGCCAAAAGCCAACAAATATGAATTATAACAGAAATTTTGCTCCTAAGAAACAAAGAAATATATATCTTTTTAAATAGTTTTATTAACAGACTTTTGTATGAATTATCCAGTAAGTGTGTTATTATGATTTTAGTTATACATGAGCAAATCTAATTTTGACAACCTCAGAGCAGACAAATCCTGGAGCACACCTCCTGTTTTCTTTGGCGCCCCCCTAAGTGGCCCTGGTGTGGAACCACTGTTTTAAAGGGTCAGTTCACCCACATCACATAAAAACATTTTCTCTCCTACAGGTATTTAGCAATGCAGAAACTTTTAGTTTTGAGATATCTGAATTACGTTTGGACTATTTCTTCTGTAGAAAATAGTTCCAGTAAAAACACATTATTTGAGATCACTTAGCAGTTCCAATCCAAACACACTGATATCTGCTTTGAAAGTCAGTCAAACTGTGATTTCAGTATCTATGAACCAACAGTATTTCAGTCTATTTCCAGCCATGTTTATCAGTTTGCTGAGGTCTTTCCTGCACTGGTCAGAGTTGTGCTGGCAGGTATGGAGACTGAGCTCCACCCATTGCAGTAATGTAAACTCTGGATTAAACATCAACCAGGAGTCAACACACAATGCCCGAAGCTGCCTTGACCTCACGTTCCTCACTCCTGTAAAGGGAAACAGACCTGCCTGTGTCAGGGTTAGGACCAAACAGACCTGTGTCAGGGTTAGGACCAAACAGACCTGCCTGTGTCAGGGTTAGGACCAAACAGACCTGTGTCAGGGTTAAGACCAAACTGACCTGTGTCAGGGTTAGGACCAAACAGACCTGTGTCAGGGTTAGGACCAAACAGACCTGTGTCAGGGTTAGGACCAAACAGACCTGCCTGTGTCAGGGTTAGGACCAAACAGACCTGTGTCAGGGTTAGGACCAAACAGACCTTCCTGTGTCAGGGTTAGGACCAAACAGACCTGTGTCAGGGTTAGGACCAAACAGACCTGCCTGTGTCAGGGTTAGGACCAAACAGACCTGTGTCAGGGTTAGGACCAAACAGACCTGCCTGTGTCAGGGTTAGGACCAAACAGACCTGTGTCAGGGTTAGGACCAAACAGACCTGTGTCAGGGTTAGGACTAAACAGACCTGCCTGTGTCAGGGTTAGGACCAAACAGACCTGCCTGTGTCAGGGTTAGGACCAAACAGACCTGCCTGTGTCAGGGTTAGGACCAAACAGACCTGTGTCAGGGTTAGGACCAAACAGACCTGTGTCAGGGTTAGGACTAAACAGACCTGCCTGTGTCAGGGTTAGGACCAAACAGACCTGCCTGTGTCAGGGTTAGGACCAAACAGACCTGCCTGTGTCAGGGTTAGGACCAAACAGACCTGTGTCAGGGTTAGGACCAAACAGACCTGTGTCAGGGTTAGGACTAAACAGACCTGCCTGTGTCAGGGTTAGGACCAAACAGACCTGCCTGTGTCAGGGTTAGGACCAAACAGACCTGCCTGTGTCAGGGTTAGGACCAAACAGACCTGTGTCAGGGTTAGGACCAAACAGACCTGTGTCAGGGTTAGGACTAAACAGACCTGCCTGTGTCAGGGTTAGGACCAAACAGACCTGCCTGTGTCAGGGTTAGGACCAAACAGACCTGCCTGTGTCAGGGTTAGGACCAAACAGACCTGTGTCAGGGTTAGGACCAAACAGACCTGTGTCAGGGTTAGGACTAAACAGACCTGCCTGTGTCAGGGTTAGGACCAAACAGACCTGCCTGTGTCAGGGTTAGGACCAAACAGACCTGCCTGTGTCAGGGTTAGGACCAAACAGACCTGTGTCAGGGTTAGGACCAAACAGACCTGTGTCAGGGTTAGGACTAAACAGACCTGCCTGTGTCAGGGTTAGGACCAAACAGACCTGCCTGTGTCAGGGTTAGGACCAAACAGACCTGCCTGTGTCAGGGTTAGGACCAAACAGACCTGTGTCAGGGTTAGGACCAAACAGACCTGTGTCAGGGTTAGGACTAAACAGACCTGCCTGTGTCAGGGTTAGGACCAAACAGACCTGCCTGTGTCAGGGTTAGGACCAAACAGACCTGCCTGTGTCAGGGTTAGGACCAAACAGACCTGTGTCAGGGTTAGGACCAAACAGACCTGTGTCAGGG